>JAXGGA010009346.1:0-51843 GCA_038373865.1 Uloborus plumipes
CTTTGTATGATTTTACTGTGTTATATCCACCGCTGACGACAATGAAATCTCAACTGATGTGATTATAGCTGCAGTTTTTATCCTGCCCCTACACTCTTAGAACCCTTTTGATTAGTGGAAATTGATGATAGATAAAGGATTTAACTATCTCTTCTACAGTTTTACTAATTTTAGTATAACCGGTGAAGAATAATAGGAATAATTTTTAAAATTCATGAAAAAAATACTGTTTCAATTAATTTGCACAAGGGTGTACAAATTTGAAATCGCTATAGACGAACTATTAGGGGCGGATACAAGGGGGATGGGGGCGATCGCCCCTCCCTTGGGAGACTCTTCCCTGGTAATTTTTCAATATTGAAGTTCTAAAAATGCAACTTTTCAACTTGTGATAAAGTTAGGGGACAGGACGAAAGTTGGGGATCTCCCTAGAAAATGCTTCAGAATTGAAGTCCAAAACCTTTGTGATCAATATTTGTAAACCAGTATGCATGGTAAAAAGTAAGTAACAAAAATCAATCGCCCCTCCCTTGAAATACTTCTGGATCCGCCCTTGCGAGCTATGGTTTTCACAGGGGGAACAACCATCAAAGTGATGTAACAAGAAGCTCTGACTAGAGCTAAACGACCCTTTTTTCCCGTATACCAATATACTTTCTGTCATCTAATTAACATTCTCATAATTATTGAAGACTGCAAATTATGTCAAACAACCATTTAAAGCTTTATGTCTAACTAGCGGTACCCGCACGGCTTTGCCCGTGGTATAAAATTAAAAGTTCATTTGTAAAAAAATGATATAGCAGAAAAAAATACTCTATTTTAGTTATAATTCAACTATAATTCCTTCAAAGTATGATATAAAAATTTGGTATGGACCCTACACTACTTCCTTTTACGTGTAAATTTCTTAGTAGATGCCTTAAGTGCTAAAATAGTGCTTGAAGTGAGTAAGATAACAATTCAAACATTTGCATCCCTAGTTTGCCACGAAACAATGCAAAAAAATGTTTTACAATGATTAATCTCCTAAATATCGCCGATTTTAACATCATTCAGTAGATTTTTCGCAAAATATCGCCAATAGCGCCAAATTGAACCCAAAAAAATTTTTTTTTCGCTAAATTTATTGCCAACTTGGCGATATGTCGCCAAATTGGCGTCAAACACTTGGTGACCAAAAGCTTGGCGAGATATCGCCAAGTGGTCGCGCCAATTCATATCACTTTGGTCTGCATTGAAAGCCCTGATTACCCCATAAAAGGGGTAAATCACCCCCTTGGGGACATTCGAATGCAACCCCAAAGATAGGTGCACAAAAATAAGCCAAAAGAAAAAATAAGAAAAATTTTGTTGCTCACAGAAACCAACAGAAATCTTACCAAAGTTTAAAAGAAGAAGAAAGTTTTCTTTCCTAACTTCAAAAACAAAATAATACATTTTCCGAAATGACATACTTTAGAAAGAACGTTGCAATATCGCAATAAGATAGAAGTAAATATACTGAAATAGAATTGAATGCCAAATTGTAAAAAAGTCGCCAAAAAAATAATGTTTAATATTGTCTTTCATTATTTATTAAATGCAATTATTGCTGCAAATTACAGTCCAACAATAAATAATCACATTGCAAAAGTATATTTGGAGCAATTTTTTCTTTTAAACTCAACTGATCCTAAAAATTTTAAGTATTAGTCATAGAAATTTCGTGCATTATTCTTCACAATGATAATAAAAACAATAAACATCGACAAAGATCAACCAGCAAACGATAAATTAAAAGCTAAATTCGTTCACTCAAGCCATTTGCTGCAATTTATATTGAAATAAATTAATAATGAAGTAAAATATGTTTTGCAGACGATAAATTTAGAATGGTATCCTGTATTTTAAGGAAAGGACTCGATTTCTCATTTGATTGACAGGTGCCATCTTATCACGGTTTTTAATATTTCATTTGACTAATTTTAATAAGGCTTGGAGTTTGGATTGTTACAAAAACAAATACATTTTTAAAATTATTAAGGGAAAAAGAACGAAATAAAAACGTAACCATGGTAACAACATGAAAAGTTGATTTCCGTTGATAAAATAATTCATTTCATCTCTATTTTCAAACAAATTTTATTCCGAGCAAAGCCGTTTTAGAATCGTTTGGCTTGCTTTACTGACGGTAAGTCTTGAATTTCGGGATTCTAAAAACAATTGTTACAGCTCTCCTGATGATCGTAGAAACTTCGAAAAAACGTCATTTTGTGCAGAAAATTTCAAGCTTTCGAATGACATAAGACTTGAAAATGTGTATGGAATATTTCTTCCCTATTTTATCGAATTTCCTCTAAGAATTCGAATAGAAAAAGAACGAAATGGAATGTTCGAAAAATCGCTTCGAGGTGCAAAACTACATGCTACAAACTAATATTGTGCCAAGTGGCATGAAAATCGACCGAACGGTTTTGGCGCTACGCGCGTAACAGACAGACAGACAGAAAGAAAGAAGGACAGACAGAACCACCTTCAGCTTTATTATTAGTAGAGAGAGAAAACAAAATATTCCTGCCTCATCTAATGAAAAAGAAACATAGAAAATAAATAAATGAATGAATACAGAAGTAGCACCTTTGACACAATGCTTCACCCCTCCCCATAAAAATTCTTTTATTGTTTTCAGAAAAAAAAAGAAGACAAAAAATTTAGACTTTTAAGTATGCCAAAATAAATACATTTTATGTATCATTTGCAGCTCTTTCTTTTGGGTCGAAATAAAGCGCGTTGATTTCATTTCTCTCAATAAATACATAAATGTACTTCAGAAAATAAATAAATAATAAATTACCCTCTTAAATAAATAATTTTGATTGGAAATAAAATCATCTGTAGAGCTCTTTTTTCTGTTAAACAATGCACTTCCGATTTCTTTTCATTCGATTATAAATAAAATCAACTCTTTATGTTTCCCGGATTCCAATTTAAAAACCATGAACTTTAATGTATCATATGAATATTAGTTGTGAGAGTAATTTTTTTATATTTAATCCAGTTTCACGTACTTTCTCAATTCTTAGTTTTGTTTTTACTCTCTGCACTTGCATACTACATTCTGTAGTAACTTTTGCAAAAAATTACATTTAGTACATTTTTTATTAATCGACCCAATTTTGCCGATTATGAATAATCAGCCGAAGTGACCGATTATGGCCAATTAATTCGTACTGTCTATCATCGAATCTATCGAATCAAAATAAAAACTAATTATCTCAACAATCATTATTTCAGAGTAAAAACCAACGGCAAAATTTGGTCGATTATAAATAAAATTAACTATTTATATTTCCCGGATTCCAATTTAAAAACCATGAACTTTAATGTATCATATGAATATTAGTTGTGAGAGTAATTTTTTTATATTTAATCCAGTTTCACGTACTTTCTCAATTCTTAGTTTTGTTTTTACTCTCTGCACTTGCATACTACATTCTGTAGTAACTTTTGCAAAAAATTACATTTAGTACATTTTTTATTAATCGACCCAATTTTGCCGATTATGAATAATCAGCCGAAGTGACCGATTAGGGCCAATTAATTCGTACTGTCTATTACTCGGTGCATCCCTACTATTTCTGCACCATAGTTGTTACTCCGTGTTTCATGATTTTCAGTCCATCTTAAGATATTTTATTCATACTAAATATCATACAAAAAGAATTGCTACAATTGCATACAATTAGCAAATTTCAAAAGTTATACAAAATACATGAATCATGGGTCAAAAAATAAGTGATAGTAGTAAGTAATATGCGCATTTTTAAAAGGGGTACTGTTAAGAAAATAATAAGAAACTTTATTCTAACGCAGGTAAAGAGAAAATAATGTACAAATTATAAACGAAGTTAGATAAATCTGTTTTGATCAAAGCGTTTAAAGATATGATTCGAAAGAAACTTCCTGACAAAGTTAATAGAAAAGAAAGAAAGAAATAGATATCAACACTATTTTTAGAAGCGAAAAGGCCGACGAGAATATTTATTGCTAGAGAAACGATTTCTTTTCTTTAACAACACTGCATTTATGAATTTCACGTCGCAAACGAAAAAAAAAAAAGTTTTCCAGTAATACTTGCTAGAAACAATTTTTCGAATGACAATGGATCATGCGACTCGCTATCTACCAATACTAAAACGAATAAAAAGAGAAAGTGTCAGCTACATAAAGCAATAAGCAACCTTGGTGAATGAATATTTTTCTTATCAATTTTCCATTTCAACTACACGTTAGTGATTCATACAGTTTTTATTAACTCACTTGGCCTTTTCATTTTTCGAATGTTATGCCGTTTTTTTTCAAACAAAAAATAGTTTTTACTTATTGTTTTTACTTTTAATCAACTATCTTATTATCTTCGTTATCAACGGCCTGTTGCCATTTAGTAGTAAATATTAAATGCCGGATAGAAAAAGAAAACAAGAAGTTCTGTCAAGAACTAAACGAGCCTACTTTCCCGTACATCGACATCGGCATTCTAGCATCTGATCAATATTCTCTTGAATATCTGAAACTGAAAGTTATGTCAAACAAACCTTTATAGCACTTAAAGCTGATTTCTAAAAGCAAAATATACCCCTCTCATCACATGAAATGGACACGTAAAAAGTAAATAAACGAGTAAATAAAGTTTTGTCGCACCTTTTAAAGAATGTAACTGTTATAGTTCTTCCGTAGAAAAATTTCACAATCGTTTTCAAAAGAAAAAAAATAATAAATAAAATAAAAGTACAAAGAATATTAAAACATATTTTATCAAAAGAAAGAAAAAAAACCTCGTTCGTTAACAAAATGTTTCGAATTTTATTTTTAATCCGTTGCCAGTTGTTAAATATAAATAAAGAATAAAATGCTCTCGTGAATGAAAAATTTTTGTAACCAAAAAAAAAAGATCGTCTGCCAGAAAAAAAAAAAGAAAAAGAAAAATAATAATAAATTAAACAAAAAAAAAAAAATGAATAAATAAACAAAAAATCGTCTGCCCAGTCAGTCATTTTTTTCTGAGTCTGCATTTCCGCCATGTTTGCGGAGTCGGAATCAGAGTCCTCACAGAAGATTTTTCAGAAAAGTACTTAACATACATTTTTTATCAAAACCGTTTTCTTAAAAAGTTAGTTTGAAGGAAATCCGCCTTTAAGTTCAGAATCAACATTCAATTTAAATTTCCCAGTAGGCGCTCATGTTAAAATTTTTTCTGAACGGTTCATCATTGAACGAAAAATGGTTCAAATTGAAAAGTGAAATATGAGAATGAGTCTCTCCGAGATCTTTCGAACAAAAAAAGTTTATTCAATTCGAACGGTTCACTTAAAAGTTATTAGGTGGAGAAAGGTTGCTTGAACGGTTCAATGTTGAACGAAAAAATGTTCAAATTGAAAATTTAAATACGGTAATGAAGTATCCTTGCCGAGATTTTTCGAACAAAAAAAAGTTTGTTTAAATCGGACTGTTCACTCAAAAGTTATTAGGTGTGAGAGCTTGTTTGAACGGTTCAATGTTGAACGAAAATTGTTCCAATCGAAAATTTAAATACGGGAATGAAGATTCTTGATAAGATCTTTCGAACAAAAAAAAAAGTTTATTCAATTCGGACGGTTCACTTAAAAGTTATTAGGTGGGGAAAGGTTGCTTGAACGGTTCAATGTTGAACCAAAAATGTTCAAATTTTAAATTTAAATACGGTAATAAAGTATCCTTGCCGAGATGCTTCGAACAAAAAAAAAATTGTTTAAATCGGACTGTACACTCAAAAGTTATTAGGGGTGACAGCTTGTTTGAACGGTTCAATCCCAGGTAGCACAAAAAACGTTTAAACGTTTTATAAACGTTTTTAATCAGTTGTTACAACGTTAATAACCATTTTACAACCTTTAAAAAACGAAGTGTGCTACTTGGGATGTTGAACGAAAAATTGTTCAAATCGAAAATGTAGATACGGAAATGAAGTATCCTTGAAAAGATCTTTCGAACAAAAAAAAAGTTTGTTCAAATCGGACTGTTAAGTAAAAAGTTAATATCGCAGGACAGGTTGTTTGAACGGCTCAAAGTTGAACCAAAAATTGTTCAAATCGAAAAATCAAATATGGGAATGAGCTGTACTCGGGGAGATCATTCGAACAAAAAAAAAAAAGTTCAAATCGGAATATTCATTCAAAAGTTATTAGGGGGGGACAGACAGACAGATCGACAAACAGACCGACAGACCGACGCACAAATTCCCCATCTCAATACCCTACTTTCCAATTTTTAATTTTTCAATATTCATTTTTCTTTTTGACTTTTTTTTAAGATTTGGCGATATTTTTTGGACTTGGCGATATTTTTTAGATGCATTAAGCCACTTTTTATACTTCGTCTTTCTTTTATTTTTCACGGGAAAGTAGGCTAAAATGATTTTTGGAGCAAAACATCTTGAAATGGCATTTTGTATACAAGCTAAATTTTCAAGTTTTTGTGCAACAGAAAGTGTTTTAGCGATCGGAAGAAAAGGAATTCCAACTGCTTCACGCATAATGCTCAATTTACATTACACCATCTGCATTCCCGTTTTTGGGACGTGTAAAAAAAAAACTTGAAAATTTGGCTTTTATCGAAGATGACAGTTCAAGATACTTTGCTCCAAAGTTCAATTGAATCGTTTATTTCGAAAAGGTAACATCTCTATTTTGATCTCTGTCTCTTTAGAAAATTAAACAGCGCACGGTTATATTTTTGAATGTCATAATCAATGAAAAAATGCCTTTAGTTAAGTACACAATTACTGCAATTTACCAAATAACCATTGATTATGACATTCAAAAATATAACCGTGCGCTGTTTAATTTTCTAAAGGGACAGAGGAGATCAAAATGGAGATGTTACCTTTTCGAAATAAACGATTCAATTGTTCTTTACTTCCTTTTACTTACTTAGTTAAAGGAAGTATTGTGATTGCGAAAAAAAATCACTCAAATTTCGGTCTAAATTTTGATTTTTCTCACCCCCGAATGAGTGTTGAGTAGTTTTTTCGACCTGTCAGTACGTGTATATGTACTTACCAACATATAAAAAGCCAAAAAATCCTTTTCAACCACCCCCGAGTAAATTACGACGAGTTTTCCCGTGACGTCTGTATGAACGTATGCATGCATGTCGCATAACTCAAAAACTGTATGGAGTAGAAGCTTCTAATTTGGTATGTAAGCTCTGAGGGGGGTCTAGTTGTGAATCTCCCCTTGTGGATACATTCGAATGCTCCTAAGGGGGTCTTTTACCCCCTTTTTGGGGTAAATCAGTGTTAATTTCAATGCAGTTTAAAGTGATATGAATTGGCGCGACCACTTGGCGATACATCGCCAAGCTTTTGGTCGCCGTGTTAGACGTCAAGTTGGCGACATATCACCAAGTTGGCGAAATTTGGCAAAAAAAAAAAATGATTTTTTTTTTCGATTTGGGTTCAGTTTGGCGCTATTGGTGATATTTTATGAAAAATCCACAGAATGATGTAAAATCGAAGATATTTGGAAAATTAATCATCGTAAAACTTTTTTTTGTGCATTGTTTCATGGCAAACTAGAGGTGTAAATACTTGAATTATTATCTTGCTCACTCTAAGCGCTATTTTAACGTATAAGGAATAGACTAGGAAATTTATACCTAAAAGGAATTAGTGTGGTGTCCATCCTCAGATTTTTTAAAAATCTATCCGGGATTTAAAATTTACTACTAGATGGCAAAAGGCCCTAAATAACGGGGATAATTACATCGTTAATTTCAAATAAAAACTTTTAACAATAGATTTGTTAGAAAAAAAAACGACATTACTCTTTCCGGTCCCCTTAATACTTCACACTGTTATTTGCACAGGTCTTTGAAGAAAGGAATGTATTTTGGAAAAGATGTCCCATACAGCTGCTGCAGATGGAACATTTTCCGCCCTTGTGTGGATGCGAGAATCGAAGACGACTCCTATCATTCAAAATACAATTTTCCGACTGATTTGACACTGTACACAACTGGATGCCGTAAAGCAATAACCGATTTTCTTGGGAATAAAATTTTCAGAGGTGTTGGCGCTTACGTCTTCACATGTTTCTTCATTTGGGTAAGCTCAGTGATCGGAAGTAGCGCGCTACAAGTAGCGAAACTACTGTAGTAGCTACATTTTTTAGTAGTTTGTAGTGTAGCGCATTACTTTAAAAAAAAGTAGAGTAGTAAGTCGCGCGATGCAAAAAAATAGTAGTTCGTAGCGATTTCTGAAAACTACTTTTTAATTAAAAAAAAAAATAAATAAATGAAAAATATATATATAAAAAAAGGAAAACGAAGGTAAAACAAGGTGGTTCTTGTGGCGAATATTAGTAAAAATTGTAAAAAAAATCTAAAAAGGACAAATTTTAGCAAAAAAAAGGAACAATAAGGAAAAGTAACAAATAAATTCAAAGACAATTCCCATTTCTATTCCATAGGTGTAGGGGAGAGCGGGGCTAAAAGTTCCGTTTTTTAATCAAGCTTAAAATTCGTTTTGAAAGCTTGGTTCTAGAATAAATATTCCGAGGTTAAAACCTAGTATTATATGTCCCTTTGATATACAGACTGTTTTTTGAGTAGTATTTCGTAAGATTTTTTAACAATTAATTTCATAACAAGTAAAGCCGAAAAGGAACAACTAAGCCCGCCTTGGGGCAAGTTGTTCTGTGGGTGGGGCAAGTTGTTCCGAGATTAAAAAGACGATGAATAACGATGTTGATTTCGAATTTAACCACGCTGCGAGAAGAATAACTCATTAAAAACATAATTTGTGAAAAAAAGAATGGTTGATATTAGTATAACTTTATTTAAGGGCTACAACAATATCGTTTAAATAATCAGTTGTTTTCTCGTACTTACTACGACTTTTTTACTTCCTTTTACGTAGCAAAGGAAGTATTGTCATAGCGAAAAAAAAATCATTCGAATTTCGGTCGGTGGATTTTGCTCACTCCCGAATGAATGTTGAGCAGTTTTTTCAACCTTTCAGCACGTGCATATGTACCTACCAACATATAACCAGCTGAAAAATCCTTTTCGATCTGTTTATAGATCAAAACTACCAGATCTATTTGGTAGATCTACAACATATCCGGCAGATATTATATATATATATTAGGGTGGAGCGAAAAAAACAAAGTTTTTATATTCGAATAGTAATAGTGCGGAAAAGTTGCGATTGGTGAAGACTTATAAGATAAAACAAAAGTTTTTGAAATCGGATAATTCTTCCGATCCCGCAACGAGCCTGAAATTTTGAAAAAATGAAAATTTTCACGTGTTTTTAGCGATTTTTTTAAATTTTTGTTTCAATGCTTTATGTTAATGCCCTTGGACGGAAAAGTTACGATTGGTGAAGCCTTCTGAAATTAAAAAAAATATTTGAGTTCAAATAATACCTTTTGATCCAGGAGCAAGCCAGAAAAACCAAAAACTGGAAATATACATTTGGGGGGGGGGGGGGGGATAAAAAATTTTTAAAAACATTTTCTCGTTTCTTTTTCTTCTTTTTTATCCGGTACCATAGCATAAAGAATTTTGAAAAGAACTATATTAGTCTTAAACATTAATTTTCTTCTTCATTTTTTAGGTATCTTCTAAACATGCAAAACTACCATTCTTTACAAAAATAAAACATTTTTAAATAATGGAAAATTATAAACAAATTCCACTAAAGTACAAAATTCCACTAAATAAAACACCCAAGCGCAAAAAAAACGCTAATTTTAATCACTAAACTATAAACAATTTTAATACCTAACTAATTATTTACAATCTCTTAACTGCCTTTTGAAGTCTGTGCCTTCTATAAACTGTTACCTAACCTGACTACCCACAGAATCCTTTAACATTAATTTAATTAAAAACTAATTTTTGTTCAATCTTTAAAATTAAACCTAATTAGGTTAAGTAGTGTATAGAATGAGACTGCAAAAGGCAATTAAAAATTAAGAAATTAACGTATAATGAGGTAGGTATTAAAATAGTTTATCGTTTAGAGATAAAAAATATTGTTCATCTTATGAGTGAGTGTTTTGTTCAGTGGATTTTTGTACTGAAGAAGTTGAACAAATTTAATTAATAGGTATGGTAAGAAGTTGTACGTAAATATTATGTATTCAATGGCGGTTTTGTTTTTTATTTAAAAATAATTTTGTGTATAAAAAATTAGAAACCACCAAAATCTAAAATTTGTTTTGTCTTCTAGACTAGTAAATTCATTATAGCTATGGCTTCCATATCAAATGTGTTCCAAAATCATCACCGAGATGCTCTACAGTAACCTTTTAAGCACAAGTTTCTCTTCAATCGTGTTTCAAATGTTCAGTTTTCAAGATAACATGTTTTAATGTTTTTTGCATAAAGCTAATGGGGGTGTGTGGGGCAGGCCTTCCCCGCAGTGCCCTCTCCTTGTCAAATGCTTTCCAATTCTTAAGTTTTGTTACACCTTGCCCCACTTTGCTTGGGACTGTGTTACTGTAGGAACCAACATAACCTTACAGCAAACTTAAAGCAACTCAAAAGCAGAAAATAATAGATAGCACTAGCTGCGTGGCCCGGCGTTGCACGGGCTGTAATGTAGTGAAGGCAGTTTGAGAAAACTACTCGCCGCCAAGGCGGCTCGCCTTCAAAGTAGCGAGGAAAGTTTCAACAAACTACTCGCCACCAAGGCGGCTCGCCTTTAAAGTAATGAGAAAAGTTTAAATAGTTTACTCGCCGTCAAGGCGGCTCGCCTTTACAGTAGCGAGGAAAGTTTCAATAAAATACTCGCCGCCAAGGCGGCTCGCCTTTAAAACACCAAGGAAAAGTTAAACAAACTACTCCTCGCTAAAACAACTCGCTAAAAAGCTTTCCTGCACCAAAGAATCAATCGCGTTTATTTGCTCATGCTTCCTCAAAAAGAAAGACGATGTCAAGTAGCGCATACTTAGCACTCTCCCTAAATAACATATAAAATTCCTTACCAAAAACAATTATTTCCAAACCGCTTTCTTCCTGTAAAATTAATTGCAAAACTCTGAACGAAAAAGTTCTTTTAATATTTGGATCACAGCCAAAAAAAGTCCCTTCTAAAAACAGCAATTGCAATTTTATTTATAAACAAATTTTCAAAATGGTACCAGAGAAAAAATATGTCATTAATAATTAGAATAAAAACAATTGTTAGAACTTTGATATAACACGTATTCAAAATGACAATGAAAAAAAAATAACACTCTTTCATTTAAAAAAGTTCAATTTAATTAACATTTTAATTTAAAACCGCAACGGAAAGAAATAAATATCTTGGAATTTTAAATAGTTCAATAATTGAATTAACGTTTTAATTAAAAAAGGCAACGGTAAGAAATAAATGTCTTGGAATTTTAAATAGTTCAATAATTTAATTAACGTTTTTATTCAAAATGGCAACGGTAAGAAATAAAAGTCTTGGAATTTTAAATAGTTCAACCATTTAATTAACGCTTTAATTTAAAATAGCAACGGAAAGAAACAAAAGTCTTGGAATTTTAAATAGTTCAATAATTTAATTAACGCTTTAATTTAAAATGGCAACGGAAAGAAATAAATGTCTTGGAATTTTAAATAGTTCAACCATTTAATTAACGCTTTAATTTAAAATAGGTACGGAAAGAAACAAAAGTTTTGGAATTTTAAATAGTTCAACCATTTAATTAACGCTTTAATTTAAAATAGGTACGGAAAGAAACAAAAGTTTTGGAATTTTAAATAGTTCAATAATTTAATTAACACTTTAATTTAAAATGACAACGGAAAGAAATAAATGTCTTTGAATTTTAAAAGTGCAAAGCATTTAATTAACGTTTTAATTAATATCTCAGCTAATTAACGTCGTACAATTACGCGGTTGGTCTTATTGTCTTCCTTAGAAAATTTCGAATCGAATGGTATTATGTTTGATTCTTTACGCTCAGCGGTTTTTGAGGAGTTCAAGCTTCAGACGGACAGACAGACAGACAGACGCGGACAGATTTTAATAGTAGTAATTTACATAAAATTTTTACCCATGTCTATTAATTAAATTTGTTGAACTTGTTCAGTACAAAAATCCACTGAAAGAAATACTCACTCATAAGATGAACAATATTTTTTATCTCTAAACGATTAACTATTTTAATACCTACCTCATTATATGTTAGTTTCTTAATTTTCAATTGCCTTTTGCAGTCTCATTCTATACAATACCTAACTAGGTTTAATTTTAAAGACCGAACAAAAATTAGTTTTTAATTAAATTAATGTTAAAGGATTCTGTGGGTAGTTATCAGTCAGGTTAGGTAACAGTTTCTATGATTTGAAAATGTTTCATTGTTGTAAAGAATGCGGTAGTTTTGCATGTTTAGAAGATACCTAAAAAATCAAGAAAAAAAATTAATGTTCAAGAGTAATATAGTGCTTTTTAAAATTCTTTACGCTATGATACCGGGTAAAAAAGGAGAAAAAAAACGAGAAAATTAAAAAAAAAAATTAATCCCTCCTTCAAAAGCTGAATATTTCCAATTTTTTGGTTTTTCTGGCTTGCTCCTGGATCAGAAGGTATTACCTGTTCTCAATATATTTTTTAAAATTTCAGAAGGCTTCACCAATCGTAGCTTTTCCGTCCAAGAGCATAAAATAAAACATTGAAACAAAAATTTTTAAAAATCGCTAAAAACACATGAAAATTTTCATTTTTTCAAAATTTCAGGCTCGTTGCGGAATCGAAAGATATTATCCGATTTCAAAAATTTTTGTTTTGTTTTGTAAGACTTCACCAATCGCAACTTTTCCGCACTATTACGATTCGAAAACAAAAACTTTTTTTTTTTTCGCTCCACCCTAATATATATCGATCACCCTCGAGTTAATTACGACGTTTTTTCTCGTGACGTCTGTTTGTACATATGTATGTCACGTAACTCAAAAACTGTATGACGTAGAAGCTTCTAGTTTGATATGTAGGCTCTGAGGGAGGTCCAGTTGTGCACCTCCCCTTGTGGTTGCATTTAAATGTTCCCAGGGGGGTTACCCCTTTTTTGGGGGGGGGAGGGGGTAAATCAGTGTTAATTTTAATGTAGACATAAGTGATATGAATTGGCGCGATCACTTGGCGATATATCGCCAAGCGTGTGGTCGCCAAGTGTTTGACGCCAACTTGGCGACATATCCCCATGTTGGCGACAAGTTTGGCGAGGAAAAAATGATTTCTTGAACTCCGGTATAATTTGGCGCTGTTGGCGATATTTTGAGAAAAAATCCGTTGAATGATGTTAAAATCGGCCATATGTAAAAAATTAATCATTGCAAAACTTTTTTCTGCATTGTTTCATGGCAACCTAGGGATATAAATGTTTTATTTGTTATCTTGCTCACTCTAAGCACTATTTTAACACTTAAGGCATCTACCAAGAAAAAGAAGTAGTGTGGGGTCCATAACAGATTTTTTTGTGCCGGCAAAATATCGACTTTGAATAATCTAATCGGGACTTTTAGACGTGCGTCGCTTGACAAAGTTTTATTCTCAAGGTAGACCGTGCAAAGCCGGGCAACGCGTCTATCAAATAGTAAACTGAAAAACATTCATATGGTAAAATACAGTAAGGACAGTGCAACATGTAAAAATTACATATAATAATTATCAGCTTTAACAGCCAATAAGCTAAAATAATTGGTTCAATCTTCAGTTATAACAGTGATTAAGCTAAAATTTCAAATACGATCCTCCAAAAATATGACTTTCATATTAAAGCATGAAATATATTTCGATGTCTTACATAGTTTGCTCTTCGAAAATTTTATATCTAATCACGGGACGCGGGAGCGTCCCGCCCCGCCAAGAAAACCAAATACAAGCCGCCAAGAAATTTCCGTCGCCAATAAAAATGTAAAAGAGCGACAAGGATCACGGGACGCGGGAGCGTCCCGCCCCGCCAAGAAAACCAAATACAAGCCGCCAAGAAATTTCCGTCGCCAATAAAAATGTAAAAGAGCGACAAGGACTGTTTACGCGAGTAACCAAACCGGGGTTTTCACCCCTCTGTATCTCAGCCCCATAAAGATCCTTAGAGTTCATTTTTGGTATACTCAATCTCCAGCGGCCCCTGACGGCACATACTAAAGCAAAACATCCAGGACCCTCAGGGGGAGGGGTGATATATGTTATAAAATCGCTATTTTTCGCACTTTTTAAAAATTGTTTGACAGGGGTCCAGACTAAACGGTAACTCGGATTGAGCTCTCATTTTGCACCCACATTTATTTTGTCCCAAAGCTCGGCATAGGGGGTTTTTCGACCCCCCACCCCCTCCTCCCTCGTTTTTATTTTTCGTATCTTTTCCCCCGATGGTTTTTAGTGTTGATTTTTGGTATGAATATTCTCGATGAGACATTGAGGACGTTTTCCCAAAATTTACCCTCCGGGGTCATCGCACCCCGGAGTTATTAATGCTTAAAATTGGTCCGATTTCTATCTACTAGCTCTGTTCAACATCTGAGCATTTATGTTGTCATTGTTGGGCGGCGAGGAAAGAAAACTCAATGATTGAAATTTCATCTGTTGCCAGTTTCTATTTGTTAACAAATAAAATATTTGTAATTGATTTTATTGCATAAGGCTTTTAAAAGGGATCTTCAATTTAGTTCATTTTAATATGAGATCGGCAGTAAGGGTTGGGGTTTTTTGTTTAAACTTTTAATTTAATAGTAGTATTGTTAGCAACTAGCTTTGTTTTGCGTCGGTTCGTGTGGTACATTGTGATCGATTTCAAATTTATCCTAGACTGAAGAAGATCCTTGAACTTTTGCACCAAATGCATGCCGCCAAGAAAACCACATATGTCGGACCGCCAAGAAAAATGTTGAAGGGAAGAAAAAACATGCAAAATAAAATTTGAAGAGAAAAAAAAACAGGCAAAGAAATAATATTAATGCAAAAACATGTGGTATCTCCCCAAAAACAACAGTGGGGTAATTCCATTGTGACTAACATAACATTTAGAGTAAATTTTTAATCCTATTTTCTGTGTGTGAGCCTTATTTTTGTCACAATACAAAAAACAAGGTGTAATTCTTCTCCGCATAGATGAGTTGTTTAAGTTAATATACAAAAATAATAATATTACTTTTATTTTTGGCAGTTAGGGGACATTTTGATCAACGTGACTAACATAACAGATTTGCAACCCTCAAAATTTTATATTAAATTCATCAACACAATTCTCTAAAACTAAACCATAAAATTATTATTTTTCCCCGGATAGTATCTATGTGAAAGGTTATTTTCACATTAACAATTGTAAATTTGACATATATTTTAAATAATATTGCAAAAAGTAGTATTTTAATAAAACTTGCCTGTGACTAACATAACGTGACTAACATAACACGCGATTACACATTTAACTTTAAGTGTATTACAGGTAATATTAATACAACTATTAGAATGCAAACAAGATTTTATTGAAGATTAACACACATGTTTACCTGTAAACAAAATTTCCAGTTTAATTTTGTATTTAAAATAATAATGTCTGCGGGAATTTACAGATGTTTGCGACAAGACTTTCGAAATTTGAATTCCTTGAATCCAAAATTTGTTCTCATTTGTGGGAAACACAAAGGTTGCCTCAGAGTTTTTTCTCGCTAAGAGTACTTCATAATCATTTTCATTCATGTTTAAAACCTGCGTACCATATTTCTTTTTAGACTTACAAGAGGTAAATACCACCACAATCTTAGTTTTTGTATCTCGGAACAGTCCAGGAGAATCTACTTCAAAATCATCAGCAGCTTCGTCTTTAATTTCACAACACAATTTCTTTTAAAAAAAGCTTCTTTTCTTGGGATATCATCCCCTGTATTTAATAAATAAATTTTAAATTTCTTCATATTTACAGCATATCATTATTACCGAAAAACCTATATGGGGATTCCCATTTTCAAACTACAAGTCTAACGCTTTCTTTTCAGCCTTGTCACTTTCACTCAAAAATAAGCAGTTTATCTTCAATTCTTGTTCTTTTTTTATTACTGAAGTAATTCCTTTGCATAATTTCCAAAGTTTGCCCATTTAAAACGCTGCTTCATACGTTGTGCTATTACATGTGGGCACTTTCCATGATTTAATTTCATAAAACTCCATGACCTGTAGATGCTGGAGGCAGCTAGGGTCATATATGTTTTTAAAGTGAGCAGCAGCTCCATATGTTCAGGGCCTGATTTCCCAAAAGGCTCGGGAAGCTTGAGCTTCCCCTCAGAAATTTCAGAAGGCCCAAAAAATGACAGGAAAACTGCTTAAAACCACAGTTCCTACATTTTAATTTGATTTTAAAAATAATTTGTTCAATATAGTTTACTGGGTCACTTTAGGAATAATCTTTGTAGCATTAGTGAGTTCTGTTTCAACTTGCAGAGCAGAGTTTCCCGAAAATTTTCTTTAAATGAAAAGTGGAGGGCCCCTACAGAAGACTGAGCTTCCCCCAACTTCAGAGGTTAATCGGGCCCTGCATATGTTCGTAGAAAAACTAATTGAACAGCGATCCCGCATATAGCTATGAAGTAATTTAAAATTCTTTCATTGAAGATGTTGACTTCATATGCCGAGTGCTTACTTGCGTCGCAAATTACAGTCTAAAATTTCAACTCCAAGTTTACTATTAAAAGAACTGTTTTGAAAATAAATTACTGCATTATATATGGTCACACACATTAATTTCTTTCAAATAAGCTGTTCAATAAATTAATTTGTTTCTAAAATAAATTGTTTACTTAAGATTTAAGTATTTATTAAAGAGTCATGTTATGTTAGTCACACACAGTGATGTTATGTTAGTCACAAGTCCTATGGCCAGAAAAAAGGAAATTCTTTATGAACAATCTTATCAATCTAACTGTACCCATCCCATAGAAGAGATCAGGGGAAAAAATTTAAAAAATATTATTTCCAGAAGGGAATAACTGAATTAATTCATGTTTTTGTGACTAACATAACAAGTAAATCAGACTGAATACCCATTAACTTTGCAATATTAATTTTATGATAAAACAAAAAAATATATATATTTCTGTAAAGCAAAAGAACCATTCTTCAATAATTAAAAATTATTTCATTATTATTTACAGTTTTTTTCAACTATATATGAATGTGAAAAGTTAGAAAAATATGCAATGTTTTGGGTAACTGCATATATTATCTTTACAGCCATTTTTCAGGGGTTTGGAGTAATATTTTGTGAAAACTTATGATAAATTCTAAAAATTTGAAAAATTATCTTTAAAATGATGTATCACAAGATATATATATTGAAAGATGAAAAAACCATCTCTAGGTTGACATTTACGTGGAATTACCCAGTGTTGTAAAAAAATCCCCCGCCGAGAAAACCTTAAATACTCAGCCTTAAAAAGTTATGATATCGAGTTTTCCGCCAAGTTTGTGCCAAACTACAACTAACCTGTATGTATAGTTCTTTTAAATTGTTTTCAGTCCTGCCAGGCGGGAAGTTTTTACTCATTAAGCAACCACCTCACAAGACAAAGTTTCCCGCCTGGCAGGTCTGAAAACAATTTAAGGTATGTGACTACCCAAAAAAACGAATTTTCTCGAAAATTTTCGATTTTTTTTTTATGTTTTCATTTTATAGTCCAAACATTTAAGATTCCAAAAAGGTTTCATTTTTGTTTCTACGATAATTATTAGTGAAGATATAGCATGATTAATAGACCGGAAATCAAAATTTTGTTACCGGAAGTGGGCGTTTAAAGAGACGTAAAATGATAAACAACTAGTTTAAAAGACTGTTTAGTGACGTTTTTTGAGTATAAAAGTTCATTTCTTAGTTGTAAATGCATTTTAGCATCTCAATTATTTATTTATATCTGTTTGTTTTGCATCTGGCAGCTGCTTTTTCAGTCTAGTTTGTACTACTGAACGGCAACACTTTATCGTTTGCAGTTTGTTTACATTCTTGTTCTCTAAAGCGTTATTCCTGATTACTGGCTATTTTTTGATACTTTGCTTTTATTTTATTGTATTTGAGATCTAATTTCTGTACAATTTTTCTCAAAATGCCAAAAGCTAGTGTGAGGAAGTTTAAAAAGCGGCGCTTTTATGGAAATAGATATACTAAGTCTGCTCCGAAAAAGGACGACCCTTCTTCAAGTGGGAATAGTGATATACCATCTGAAAGTCCAATAACTGATGTGCCTTCTGCAAGTGCTGCAAAATTAAGCACTTCTGAAAGTCTTGATACTCAAGAAATTGAATTTCAGGCGATGAAAGGAAACAGGATAATAGATATCCAGACTTTACTTGGAGTAATTTCTGTTCTCTGTTGTCCGCAGTGTTTTGAAAGTGGATTGAAACTGACTGAAGACTCCAAAGAAGGACTTTGTTCAAACTTAGCAATTGTGTGTAGTTGCGGATTTGTGTCTGGATTCTCCTCAGTCTCAAAACAGAGTAAAAAGTGCTCTTTGAATACTTTTTTGGTGCTTGGATTGAGGTTGATTGGCAGAGGATTTTCAGCCGGCAAAAAGTTGCTTGGCACTTTAAATTTGCCATACGTTTCTAAAAGAACATTTAGAAACCATGAACTTAAACTACTTGAAGCAGTTCAGCGTGCTGCTGAAGAAAACATGGTAGCTGCAGCAGAAGAAGTGCAAACCTTGAAGAAAACTACAACATGCGGTGTTTCTGTTGATGGCACATGGCAGCGAAGAGGCCACATGTCGCTGAATGGCGCTGTATCTGCTATTTCCATTGACACAGGAAAAATCTTAGACTTAGAAGTGATGACGCAATACTGCCAAAGGTGCGAATTGAATATAACAGGTGCCCATGAATGTTCCAACTACAAAGGATCAGCTGGAAACATGGAAACTGTTGGGGCATTCAGAATTTTTGACAGGTCCGAGGAAAAACGAAAACTAAAGTACAGTGACTACTACGGAGATGGCGATTCAAAAGCTTATTTCCAAGTAAAGGATGTCTACGGGAAGGACTCAGTCAAGAAATTGGAGTGCATCGGGCATGTACAAAAGCGAGTTGGTTCAAGACTTAGAAAATTAAAAAAGAAAACAAAGGGACTCGGTGGAAAGGGTAAATTGACGGATAAATTTATAGATAAGTTACAGAACTATTATGGCATTGCTATTCGCAGCAATGTAGGAAATCTGGAGAACATGCAATCTTCCGTAATAGCTGCTTTTTTCCACTGCTGTTCTAACCGCCAAAACCCCATGCATGGGCAATGTCCAGCAGGTGAAAATAGTTGGTGTCAGTATCAGCGAGCAGAGAGTACAGGGGCAAAATATGTAGAAAAATCACAAGGGCTCCCACAGTCTGTGATAAAAATTGTAAAATCAACTTACATGGAGCTTTGCGATAGAAAGTTGCTCGAGAAATGCCTGCATGGAAAGACACAGAACAATAACGAGAGTTTCAACAACGTCTTGTGGTCTATTTTGCCAAAAGAAACCTTCGTTCAGCAAAAAACTTTGCTTTTAGGTGCTAAAATTGCTGCAATATTGTTTAACTCTGGGTTTTTAGGTCTTCTGCCTATATATGAACATCTGGGCACAACAATTGATCCAGCTACTCTACATGACTACATGGAAATTGACAATGAGCGTGTTAAAAAATCTAAACGCCAATCACTACCCTCAACAAAACTCTCTAGAAAAAAACTAAAAGCTAAAAAAAAAGCAAAATTAGTAAAAAATGAAGATAAAGAGGGTTTAACTTATAAATATGGTGAATTTTAATGAAGTGTAGTGTGTGAAACTTATCATATGCTGTATTAAAAACTTTAAACGTAATTTCTGACAATTGGTGTTTTGCGATATTTCGCCTTGCAATAAATATCACTAAAAAAAAAGTTTTTGAGATATGATATTGAAACTTTGAGAAAATGTTTCACTCAACCCTTTCTGCATAATGAACTAAAATCTAATCTGTATGAGTGTATTTACTATTTTTTTTTGTTTTGTTTCTTTTTGTGAAAAATAATTTTTTAGTTTAAAAAATCGAGTTTTGGTACAAAATTTACAGTTTTTAAACTTTTAGAGATATTGCAATTCTTTTAGCTCATTATGGACAGAAAGATGTTATTTACCTACTGTGTAAATATTTTTGAAATATACTGGATAGAAATTTTACTACAAGATTTGCCGTAACTGCAATTTTTCGCATCCGTAACTGCAAATTTTACTAAAAATCACCAATATTTTCAAAATTAATGATAACTTGGTCAATATAACACTTGTATTATTATTTTTATGTCCCATTTTCACTAAAAACATGATTCTTCAGTTAGAAATTCTAATTTTTAGCGAAAAAGGGTCCGAAGGTAGTCACATACCTTAAAAGAACTATACATACAGGTTAGTTGTAGCTTGGCACAAACTTGGCGGGAAAACTCGATATCATAACTTTTTAAGGCTGAGTATTTAAGGTTTTCTCGGCGGGGGATTTTTTTACAACACTGTTGTTTTTGGGGAGATATATATCTATCTGATAGACTGAATATTTCAGGATTTATTTTTGGTGAAAGTGTACCATCTCACTTTCGGTCTTTCACAGTAACATATAATATTTATTTATATGTGTACTTATTTACTGCATCACTGGTGCAGATGAATAGGGCAAGAGATTGCTGCTAATTTTTCTGTTGCTAATTTTTCTGGGGCAAGTTGTTTCGCGGAACAACTTGCCCCCAAAAAAGGGAACAACTAGCCCCAAAAGCACATGTCTTTAAAACATCAAATTATAGGTTAAGTAACGAAACGTAAATGGTTTCAGCGTATGGTATTAGGATGCACAATCTATCTTCATATAAAAATACCAAAAAAACTTAACACTATTAAATTTTGATCAAAAGACCAAAAACACCAAAAACAAAAATATTTACTTTCGTAGATTAGTAATGCACGTGCTCGGCTTTTAATATACCGAACGCCACTGGGCTGGTTAAAATAGCTGCCATTTGTGCGCTATAACATTCTATTTCACGACGTATTGACAAAATACATTTATTTTTTTCTTAGCTGAGCTATTTCAAAGGGAACAACTTACCCGCGGAACTTTTAGCCCCGCTCTCCCCTACTCTTTTTATTTATTTGTTTTTTAAAAAGTAGCGAAGTAGCAACTACATTTCAAAAGTAGTGTAGATCGCTACATTTATAAGAAAGTAGTTGTAGCTGTAGTTAACTACATTTATAAGAAAGTAGTTGTAGCTGTAGTTCGCTACGAAAAATATGTAGTTTTTCCAGCCACTGGGTAAGCTGCCAGATTGACTCTATTTTCTGAATCCTTACGTGATTCGAATGATAATCTGTTTGTTTGTTTGTTTCAAAGGGGGCTGCATTTGGCTGCTAACCATTTGCAGACCTTGTGCATTCCGAGAGACTGACACCCATTCTTTCACATGGCACCTCCATCGGCGGAATGCCATTGCCACGAGAATTTTGAAAAGCAGTTTCCTTTTTAGATGGAGGCACCTGGGCTCTATTCGATGCAAAATTGCGCTAGGAATTTATTTTGCCAAAAGATACTCCAAGCAAAACGAGTACTCGAGGGATCTTTTACGTGCTGCATAATTATAAGGCATGGACGCTGTCAATTTTCTGCATCTTGAAAATCCACTAACTGGAGCCAGGTTTGATCCCGCGCCTTTGAGCGGTAGAGGCCAGAATGATAATCTAAGAAACAAACAAATGAATTTCAAGGTCAGTGACACCATCAAACCGTACAAAAACTACAATGTTATCTCCATCACGAAACTTTTCTCTGTATTTTTCTTTTGAGTTCTGAACTCTTATGCATCATCGCTTCTACTAAGTTTTATTATTCTCAAAAGCAGGATCAAAACACGAAAAATGGAAATCAGTTTTTAAGTCTGTCTTAAAGTAATAACAAACATTTTATTTGTTACGAATAGAAAGATGGAAAGAAATAAAAATTTTAAATCATTGAGATTTCTACTCAACAATTAAATCGCGCGAAAGGCTTTCTCGGAGCGTTAGTACATGAAAACATTTTCACGTAATTTATCTTTTACATTGTTGGTTTAATTAAGTTGTATGACCCACTCAAAAGATGGCCAAAATAAGACCTCCTCCTGAAGTGGTTAAAGCCAAAATTGAATCAAGGCCTGTTTCGGTATAGGTTCATTTTTATTCCAAACTTCATCTTCTCGTAACATTATTTCTTGAGATGCAGCAGTGGCAAATATTAAGAAAAAATGTTTGATTGCACCCCCCTGGAGTTACTTACGCAAAAATCGAATCAGCTCTTGTACCCTCTACGTTCTACCTTTTGAACATCTTTTGTTTGATTCCGCTCAAGATATAGCAGACAATAGTAACGAGAAAAAACGCTTGACTGATCAACCACCCCTTGATATATTGGCACCGCAATCAGTGGCGCATCCAGAATTGTTTCCTGGGAGGGGCTAAGTGGCCCTCCTTCAGAAGTTTTTCGAATTTGAAGTCTTAAAGAAAAAAAAAAAGTTATTTGTATCAAAGTTAAGAAGGAAATTGGGGCTATTTTTCAGCAAATTTCCAAAAGACGCAATTTTAAGCAGTTGAAGTTCCTTCAGTTCAGATGCTTCTGGGAGGGGCTTAAACCTTAAGCCCCAAAGATCCCCCCGCGGGTGCGCCACTGATCGCAATTTAATCAGTACCTGTCTCCATTGGGTACACATCGACCAATTTCTGTTTTTGTTTTCGCTTCGGCGATTCCTGCAGTAAAACCCTTAACACAGTGGCGTACATGGCACCCTAAGGGGCGGGGGGGGGGGGGACGCATGATCCAGGAAAATAGCAGCATGAGTTACACGGGAAATATATATTTAGTAGTTAAATATAATTTTCTAGGGGGGGGGGGGCGCACTTACAATTCTTTAAAGGGGCATACCTAAGTCTATGCATAAACCTTATCCTTGGGCGCGGCCTTGTGTTTAGAAAGGACATACTTGGGTTTTTCAACTTAACACAGTAAAACTAAATGGGGAAAATGAGATGTACTCGAAAGCGTAGTCAGCAAAAAACTACATATCCAACTCACGAGCTGCTAGTTCTTCGGGGCTAAGACCCCTTCTCACCGCCTGTTGTGATACATTATTCATTGAATAAATTTGGTGCTACATGAAATGTTCAAACAACAAAAAAAGAAAAGAAAAAAAACCCCTCTCACTTATCAAAAAAATACACTTAAAAGTTTAGTCAAGGATATAGGAAATAACTTTCCCCCCTAAAGTAAAGCCTGTTTGAGCACAGTAAAATTGATACTCAAAGTGAGATACAATACTAGAATTAATAGCAGTGGGAAAACAAATAAATAAAGTTAAATAGATTTATAAAAGCAAAAAATACTAAAAAGGTTAACCGATCGAACCTAGTTAACACGAACTCCAAGGGACCGTTCAAGTCCATTCTTCTTAACCGTTGCTCGTCTTTTCTGAACAATAATAAACAACAAACAGAAGTACTGGCACCGGAAATATAGTTCGTTTTAGCAGTAATTCGTTTTCGGCGTGTTCGAATTAACGAGGTTCCACTAATCAGTAATTTCAATATACAGTAGACCCTCGTTATATCATCGCTCATTCGGAGACATCGCTCTTTTCTTGTGTCTCCCGAAATATCAAAGCTTATTAAAAAAAAAACTTGCTTTAAGTTTGAAACCATTTATGAAAACGTGTGGTAAAATTCAGAAAACATCTCTTTCTTTTTTATTTTGTCAATGAACAAAACGAAGATTCTTCTATTTTTCTGAATTCCCTGGAAAAACAGCGGCAATTCCTGTCACACAAACGTGCATACCATCAAAATATTTTAGTTTAAGTTGGAAACTGCTTTCTACCAGGGTAGTAGAAAAGAGAACTATTTTTTATAACCTCGCTTATATCGCGCTTTCGGATATATCGCTCTTTTTCTTTGTCTTCCGAAAAGAGCGATATAACGAGGGGTTACTGTACTTTATCCGGCTAGATTTTTTATTTTTATTTATTATTTCCCTTTGCAAACAAGGTTGCTATGCTGGTGATTGCAAGATATCTGCATACGTCCATTACTCACTTGTCTCTTGGTGAAGAACCTATTGGATTCCTAATTCCGTATGCTAAACCGCAAAAGAAAGAAGAATCAGTAAAGATTAAAGTAGAGGAAACAGAAGAAGAATCTGACGATGAATAATATGCTACATCATGGGAAACAATATATTTCTTCTCTAATGTCTGTGGAAATATTAAATAGTTCTCTAAAGGTGACGGAATTTTGCTTTTGCTGTCTTTGCTTGCTCTCTCTGTCATAAACAATGTAAAATAATAAAATCTAATTATTTCCGCTTTTGGACTGTTGCCGAAAACAATGAAAAATAATAATAAATATAAAATTTATGCCTCAATTATGCTTGTGTGTGTGTGTGTGTCGGGGGGGGGGGGGGGAGGGGGGCTAAGCACAGTGCATCTGCATTTTTTTTTCGATTCAGGATAAACCTGGAAACTGCAGTCCCTACTAACCTTCCTTCAAAATTTGGAACTGAGTTTGATTTAAAACATGCAGAAATAGATTGAATTTGCCCTCCCCCTCACCCCCAAAAATGTTGCCGCCCGAAAAAAGGTTTAAGGGCTTACCCGACCCCTAGATCCAACTCTGGATAAGCCATTCCTGCTGAAGGTAGGCATAAAATAATGTGCTGTTAAGGAGCAAAATATTGAATAGCTCAAAAAATATTTAATGCTCCGATAGAGATGTGAAAGATAGAGGGGAAAATGATGGGCGTGGGAAATGATTAAATTTCGAAAGGTAATATGCTTAGTTTAAATCCTTTCCTAAGGTCCGAAAAGGAAAATTTATGAGTTCCGGAGGTGGATTCTGTTTCTAAACACCCCTTGGATATTAGACTGCTTTCAAAAACGAAAGAAATTGTAAAACTTCTTTGAGAGAAATAAATTAAAAACAATAGGGAAATTTGTTTTTATCGAAAGTGAAACACATATGGGTCATTCCATGTCAAGTGATCCAACGTTTTTTACCTTACATTTTTGTAATTCTTTCTTTTTTGGCTCATCAATTGTACCCCTTGAGGTAATCAAAAGTCTCAATTTTTAGATTTTTATCTCTATTATTTTTTCATTTATGAGACTTTGAACTTTGGAAAAACCCTCGTTTTTTCATGGATAAGGGAACATAAAAGGGACCATAACTCGGCAACAAATATAGATAGAACGATTTGGTAAATGGCATTTTAAAGTACGTTAGTTGCCGCTTAATCTGATATGCAACATGACTAATTTTATAAAAATTTTATTTAAAAAAATGAAATTTAAATTTCAAACTCAAATTTCTCAAAAAACATATAATGAATTTTTTTGAAAAAATTCTCAAAAATTCTTGTGTATTTTATCTATGTTTGTACAAATTTTTAGATTGGGATCTCAATGGGATCATATTTTTTTGAATTTTTGAATAAAACTGTATAGGAAAAAAAAATGATATTTTGTAGATTCTATTTATTTAAATACTAAGTTCTCTTGCTTGTGATGGTCTAAAAAGTAGTAAACAAACATGAATATGTTTAAAATGAGCTGTAGCTTATGAATTTGAATAAACTGTATAGAAAAATGATATGTAGATCATTTTTATACAGTCGCTGTGATGTCAAATGTACACGATGTTTGGCGTTGACATACCCCCCCCCCTTCCTCCCCCGCACATCCACTCTTTTTTTAATTCAAAACTGTTCAAAATGTTAAAAAAAAAAAAAAAAAAACTCTTTGATACAAAATGAATAGCAAACTTATTTAAAGTTGGTAAATGGGTTACCTTATAACTAAACAAAGTATCCCCTCCTCCACCCAAATATACCATTAACGCTGCACTATTATGACGTCTAACCTGGGGATTGAATTGACTATTATATTTATTCTAGGTAAGTGAGCTAGCATTAACTTGTAGATTGGTCCTCCCCTCCCTTCCTTCCGGACCCAACCATTTTTCCCCCAAACTGTTTAAAATGCTAAAAAAAACCTCTTTGATACAAAATGAACAGTAAACTTATCTAAAGTTGGTAAATGGGCTTCCTTATAACAAGGCAAAGTACAATCCTTCTTCCACCCAAATATACCATTAACGCTATACTAATATGACGTCTCACCTGGGGATTGATTTGAGGATTATTTTCCCCCTAGGTATATATTGTTTTTCAGACGAAGTGTTTCTTTTTCAATCCAACCTTCACAAAGTGTACTTCCATTCAATATCTGAATTTAAACTTATGATTCATTTCATCCCCTCCCCCAGCACCAATCTTCAATTTTGAAGGGAGGAAATAAATGGGTCGCCCCAAGATCATTAGCAAACAGCAAAATAGCACTGTTTCCCCTTGTTCTCATGATGTTTTCCCATTATTTTCACACAAAACTGAAAAGAAATCAAAGCATCAGGTTATATGTCAGACCCCATCACTGCCTTTCCTTTCTCTTATTGGACAAAGCTCATGAGCTAATAGGAAAGAGTAACAAACAGAATAAACTGAAACACTACCAGACATCAGTAGAGACTAAGGCTCTGACATGGAGTTAGGCGGGATGATAAAAAAAATAAAAGTTCAATCCCCCCCCCCCTGACTTTGAGAAATCAATGCATTTACATTTTAGTGGGCATGGTTTTTGATGTTTTCTGGTGAAATTGTATTGTGTTTGGACTAGGAATGCACCGATTAATCGGCCATTATACCGATTATAAATAATCGGCATAATCGGCCGAAAAAATATTTTTCAAATATATTTTTTTAAGTACCTTCAATAAGAAACTATGATGAGTAATTTTATTAACAGAAAAAAATCCTTACATTTGATATTAAGTTTTTTTTAATTAATCCTCCTACTTTTAATAAATATACATAGACAAAGTTGCAACATTTTTCATGTGAGGATAGTTTTCTCCTTAGCATAGTGCTTTTAGATAACCTCTGATTTTCAAAGAATAAAAGTATTGAATTAAATTGCTACTAATTATTAAAAAATATGAATTAAAAGCACTCCTAAATTGGAGTGCTCACCACAGACTCCACTTCCCCTCACTCACTCCTCCCCCCTGTTTTTAAATTTTTATGTCCAATTAACATAATTAACAATGTGTTAATAATATTATTGACAAAAATGTGAAAATTGGTTCTAAGAAATTTGATAAAATACTGAAATTATTTTGTGAAAATTAGGAAAATTGAAAAAAAAAATCTTCTCTCAGAAATAAATTTCTTACTACAGTCGACGCTCGATATAACGACCGTCTCTGTCCTACAGAAGACGGTCTTTATAATGAGTGGTCGCTATAAGAGGTAGAACATAGAGTATGTTGGGATACAGTTGGCAGTTTTCTCACCGGTCTTTATATTAGGATGGTCTTTGTAACGAGTGGTCGTTATAACGAGCGTCGACTGTATTTCTAAACTTGGAATTGTATAAGAGAGCAAAAACAGTGATGGTAAAATTGGTAGTAGAAAAACAATCATCCTTATCATTAATCGGCTCAGCCGATTAATCGGCGGATTATTAAAATCCGATTAATCGGTAATCGGTCAATTTGCTTATCAGTGCATCTCGAGTTTGGACCCTTGCCCCCCCCCCCCCCTTGGAAAAACTTGAAATGATGTCCCTGCCAACAACTTGAACATTTTGGTTGGATCGAGTGTTCAGAGTAGAGAGAAGCCCCTGCACTTTTAGTGCCTGCTTCTCTTTTCAAGCTCTTATTTAAATAAAAATTTTGCTTAACTGTTATGCAAAAAAGGATGTTGAGAAGTATGAAACTCTTGTAGACCATCGTTCCCAACCAGTGGTTCGCGAATCCTCAAGGGTTCGCGAGAGGTACAAAGGGGGTTCGCGAAAATAATATTGTAAGGGCAGAATTTAACAATTTTGGATGAAGGCTTAAGTTTAAGCAATTTTTCTTCATCATTCAGAAAATTAATACTGAATAAAAGGTATTTTTAAAGATTATTTTTTAATTGACTAGTTAAGCTAATTAGTAAGTAAAAGATATAAAAATATAAGATTTGAAAAAATTACTAACGCATTTGTTTGGAATTTCATACATGACCCACCAAAGAAAGTTACAACAATTAAACGAAAATTATAAATAAAAGATAAATAGTTAAAATAAAAAATAAATAAAGAATAAAATAAGTGGATATATAGTAGTATGCATCTCCCCAAAAACAACAGTGTTGTAAAAAAATCCCCCGCCAAGAAAACCTTAAATACTCAGCCTTAAAAAGTTATGATATCGAGTTTTCCCGCCAAGTTTGTGCCAAACTACAACTAACCTGTATGTATAGTTCTTTTAAATTGTTTTCAGTCCTGCCAGGCGGGAAGCTTTGTCTCGTGAGGTGGTTGCTTAATGAGTAAAAACTTCCCGCCTGGCAGGACTGAAAACAATTTAAAAGAACTATACATACAGGTTAGTTGTAGTTTGGCACAAACTTGGCGGGAAAACTCGATATCATAACTTTTTAAGGCTGAGTATTTAAGGTTTTCTTGGCGGGGGATTTTTTTACAACACTGTTGTTTTTGGGGAGATATCACATGTTTTTGCATTAGTATTATTTCTTTGCCTGTTTTTTTTTCTCTTCAAAATTTACTTTGCATGTTTTTTTTCCCTTCAACATTTTTCTTGGCGGTCCGACATATGTGGTTTTCTTGGCGGCATGCATTTGGTGCAAAAGTTCAAGGATCTTCTTCAGTCTAGGATAAATTTGAAATCAATCACAATGTACCACCCGAACCAACGCAAAACAAAGCTAGTTGCTAACAATACTACGATTAAATTAAAAGTTAAAAAAAAAACCCCAACCCTTACTGCCGATCTCATATTAAAATGAACTAAATTGAAGATCTTTTTTAAAAGTCTTATGCAATAAAATCAATTACAAATATTTTATTTGTTAACAAATAGAAACTGGCAACAGATGAAATTATAAATCATTGAGTTTTCTTTCCTCGTCGCCCAACAATGACAACATAAATGCTCAGATGTTGAACAGAGCTAGTAGATAGAAATCGGACCAATTTTAAGCATTAATAACTCCGGGGTGCGATGACCCCGGGGGGTAAATTTTGGGAAAACATCCTCAATGTCTCATCGAGAATATTCATATCAAAAATCAACACTAAAGACCCCCGGGGAGAAAAGATACGGAAAATAAAAACGAGGGGGGAGGGGGTGGGGGGTCGAAAACCCCCCTATGCCGAGCTTTGGGACAAAATAAATGTGGGTGCAAAAGCAGAGCTCAATCCGAGTTACCGTTTAGTCTGCACCCCTGTCAAACAATTTTTAAAAAGTGCGAAAAATAGCGATTTTTTAACATTTATCACCCCTCCCCCTGAGGGTCCTGGATGTTTTGCTTTAGTATGTGCCGTCAGGGACCGCTGGAGATTGAGTATACCAAAAATGAACTCTAGGGATCTTTATGGGGCTGAGATACAGAGGGGTGAAAACCCCGGTTTGGTTACTCGCGTAAATAGTCCTTAGTCGCTCTTTTACATTTTTCTTGGCGACGGAAATATTCTTGGCGGCTTGTATTTAGTTTTCTTGGCGGGGCGGGACGCTCCCGCGTCCCGTGATTAAAATGACTTGACAGTTTCAATACAATTGAAATATTTACAAGATGCAGAAGGATTGATATCTAAATCCCTAGATGCAATTTTCGGCGAAGCACATGCTTTGTTGAACGTGCATGAGTATAAAATTTAAAAAAATTAACTACAATAAAACAGGCGCCATCTATTGAGAAGAAAGTGAAACATTTTGATGATTGATTGCAAAACGTTCTTAAATTTGAGCTTTCTCTTTGAGTTAAAAAAATTAACAAATAAAAACGGGAGAAAATGGTGAAAAATGGGAAACCAGGAGACCAGGGTAAAAAAGTTAGTCTCCTGTTAAAAACAGCTGGCACAATGTAAAACACACACAACAATTCAGAGAGAGTATATGTTCTTAGCCTACGTCTACAGACAATGTCCAAATGTCGGCTATTAAAAATATTGCATCTGTACTCGAAAATAAGATGAAATACAATGAATCTATTGAGTTTTTGATTAAAAAAATAATAATGACAATGCTAAAATCATTACTAATGTACAAGTCAATGAAAAAAACCATGGAAGTTGAGCTAAAAAAATATTCTTCAATTCACATCGACATTCCAAGTAGACAAGAAATATTCACACAGCAACTCCCCAAATATAGTTTATATTAATGAATCAGTAACAAATACAAATATTTATATTTATGAATCAAATAAATATATATCAGCAACAAATACAAATATATTACACTTCTGAGCTTACAAATGAAATAAATAATAAAAATGTTTGATGAAAGGTAATAAAATAAAATACACATTTATACATTGATTTTTGTACAAGAAATGGGAAATAATTTCAATGATGATCAAGCGATATCATAAACATGGAATTGCAAAAAATAAACGATAAAAACAATGAAATAAAATAGTAAAACAAAACATAAATTCTAAAATGATATAAAAATCACTGAGTTTTTTGACTTGTTTCTGAGGATTGCTTTCATGTTATCAACATGTAATGCTTTGAGCTCTTTAGCTTTATAAAGCAACATCACCACATATAAAAATTCTTTCAATCACTTATATGAAATACAAAATGCAGTAGAGTTTCAACACAACTACAATAAATCAGGTTTAGTTAGATGCTTACTTTGACATATGAAAACACAGGAATTCGCTAATTAAACAAGTAGGGTATCTTAAAACTTATATCACTGTTAGTGTGCTGTCAAACTTTATTAAATAAGTAAAAGTACATGGAGGTGAAAAAGGGGCAAAGTCACTGGGTTACATTACAACACTTTTTTTTTTTTTTGTGGGTAAGACCTTTAAAATAAAATACACAGGGCGCATTCATCAAATAAGGGCCGTTTGATCATGGAAAAAGCTGTACTCACAAGAAACAAACTTACTTTACTTCTCTACATAATCACCATTAACTTCTAAGCCTTTTTCATACTGCTGCATCAGCTTCTTCAACTCCTCTGCATAGAAGCTTGCCACCTGAGAGTTGAACCAGTTGACGACTGTGTTTTTCAGTTCCTCGTTGTCCACCGAGCGACTGTTTAAAATGCAAGGAGAAGTAGTCGCTAGGTGCAAGGTTGGGACTGTACAGTGTGTGGTAAAAAAGTTTCCAACAAGTCTTGAATTTTCTCCTTGGTTTTGGCAGCAGGGTGAGGACGTGCGTTAGAGTGGAGAAGGATTATGTTAACTTTTCAGTTTTTATTTTCCTCAATTAGAGAATGAAATATTATCTTTTAAGACTAAAAAGCGTTCTTGCACCCTGCAGATTGATTCTGAAATAGTTGGAAATGAATGTAAACATTGCATCACGGTTATGATGTCACTCGAGCGTTTTTGCGTCATAGGAACTGGTTATTTTGAACCGAGTCATTCCGTTCCTATTAAATCGTGGTTATGAGATTTTTTTAGAAAGTTTCTTGTGGTTTGACAACTGAAAACTAATTTGCATGTTAGGTTGTTTTGGAACGCACGTGGGAGCATAAAAAGGCTCTAGCAAAGCTTTTTCGTTCTCTGCTCGTCTCTTTCCGTTTCCCCATGTGTGTTGTTCCGTGTTGTCACCGTGTCGTCCATGATGCAATGTACGTGTATTTTACGTGTGTGGTGCATGTTTAAATAGGTGAAAGCCTTTATCTTTCGAACTGTTGATGTCAAAATGTTCTTTTCTTTTGCACCTGTAATTCATGTTGTTAAATGTCTTCTATAATTTTTTAACACCCGGATGACAATATGATTGTCTTAAGTAAACTTTATAATTAAAATAAATGGATATTTTCACTTGAGAACTTTTTCCTTAAATTATTCCTGCTTCGTGACTTCAAGAAAATGACCATCTGCAACTAGGAATATGAACTATTTCTTCACCATATTCCTACAGATTATGCCAGATTACAGTTTCCCGCAGCATTTGTTTTGGATCCCACATTTCAATTTGCCAACGAATCACCGAACGCACTTCACAATTGGCGGGATCAACGATTTTCGCGCCATTGTTCTTTGGGGTCACGGACAACAATACGATTTCAGAATCGAAACAAATGACGCTATAGCTTTTCAATGAGTCAGTTGATGGTGCTGCAGTAGTAAAATTTTGTTCTGAAGTGCCTCTATTTAAACATAAGCACCCCTTACTTTATGAAAGCGCCTCATACAAATCTTAACTTTTCAACTTTGTATTATCAAGGTACACCCTGCTCATATCTACACTGGTCTTTTGACTATGGATTTTTAGCATCCTACTGTATGTTTGACCATCAGATTGAATTTCTTCAGTTTTATACCATAAAAGTAAGTACACTTTCTTAATAGAAGTAATAAATATTGTAATTATTTCATATGTTTTTTTAGGTGTATAACATACTAACTTTAAAAAATGGAATACTCATTGGACTTCTTTTAAAAGTGAAACAAACATCCATTTTTATTTTAAATAACTAAGATAACTTTGGGCTTTTCAGGTAATATTGGCCCAAGGAACGAAAAGAGATTGTCTACTCTGTCTTAGACATAGCAGTAATTATAACTTATTCGTCTAAAGGACCTAGACAAGGAAGCACTGGCTTGACTTATAACTATTCATAGTAGTACAGTCGAACTTGAATAATTCGAATGTCTTTTATTGAATTCGTGAGTAATTCAAAGCCCCTTCTCTTGTAGATGACACGTGATTCTCTCTCCAATGCGAGAAATCATTGATGACACGTGATACATGTTTTGCATTCCCTTAGAAATCAGGACTGTAATACGTATCATTTGAGTTTTCTTCATTGAGCCTCTAGTTTTTGCTGTGCGAGTTCATTGCAAACATGTCGCTGAGTAAGCCACGTGCTCCTTATAAAACTCTATCTTTCGATCAAAAAATTGCTACAATTCGTGAGGTAGAACAAGGTGTGAAGAGAAAATGCATTCTCACAAAAGAATATGGTATAGCTCCTAACACTCTTTCCACCTTTCTGAAAAACAAAGAAAAAATTTTGCAATCAAATCCAAGTAGAAAACGAGCTAGAGAACCTGACAATCCTGATGTGGACGAGTGTGTTTTAAAGTGGTTCAAGCAAGCAAGGGACAAAAACATTCCTCTCAGTGGAACTCTTGTTCGTGCAAAAGCGGAAGAATTTGCTGTTAGCTTAGGAAACAACACCTTTAAAGCAAGCTTCGGATGGTTAGAGGGTTTTAGAAAAGGAATGGAATTTCTTTCAAGTCTGTGTGTGGTGAAAGTGCAAGTGTAGACCAAGGTGCAGCAAATCAGTGGAAAGAAGATGTTTCTCATATTATTGAGCATACACAAGATAGAGACATTTTTAATGTTGACGAAACCAGACTTTTTTTCAAGTGAACCCCTGCATAGACTTTAGCTTTTAAAGGTGAAAAATGTAGTGGTGGAAAACACAGTAAAGACAGAATAACCTTACTTGTGGGAGCAAACATGGACGGCACTGAAAAGTTACCATTACTATTGATGAGGAAATCAAGAAATCCAAGGTGTTTTAAAAACGTCAAAACAAAACCTGTAAAATACCGTTCGAATACGAAAGCATGGATGACGGGGGATCTGTTTGAAGAATGGCATCGAACATACAAAAGAAAAAACAGAAAAATCATCCTGTTTATTGATAACTGCAAGGCTTACAAATAGGGCCGTGGTGGCCCGATCGGTAAGGCATCGGACTCGTGTCCGGAGGGATCCGGGTTCGATCCCAGCCGATCAAAGATCCACCGCCTTGATTAATGGTGGCTGGGAGGCATTAAAAATGTCGTGGTCACAAAGTCCTCCAAGTGAAACGATACCTCTGGGGGTGCTGGGGCCTAGGGTTTGCTCGACCCTAGGTCCTGGTTCAAAATTAAGAACAGAGCGCTCTTCAGGGCCCTATCCTGGTTAAACCACGAAGCTGCGGTAGGTACGGGGGACCCTGGAGTGTGAAATGAAATGAAGGCTTACAAATCAATATCGGCTATGGAGAATGTCACAGTTAAGTTTTTTTCACCAAACATGACTTCAGTGGTGCAACCAATGGATCAATGCATCATAAAAAATTTGAAGCATTTCTACAGAAGCCTAGTCGTTTAACACCTCCTTACTGAAACTTCACAAAAGGTTCCCACCCTACTCGATGCATCAAGAATGTGCTTGAATGCATGGTCTTCAGTGAGCCAAAAAACAATTGCAAACTGTTTCCGGAAGGCAGGGTTCATCAAAAGCAGCTCTGCCCCTAGCGAGCTCTTTGATGAAGAAAATTTACCTTGCCCAATTGCTTGGACAGACAGCATACCTTTTGAGGATTACGTCAACATAGATGACAACATAGACATTTGTGGCGAGGTAACTGATGCAGATATCCTATCTGAAGTTCTTAACAAACAGAGTAACTCAACAGAAGACGATGAAGATATTGAAGATGAAGTAGAAGATCTTAGGCCAATTCCCACTGCAAATGAGGCAGCCTTTCATCTAGTGGAATACAGTCGTTATGTAGAGAGACAACCTAACGTGAGTGAAGATGTATTTCGAGCAGTAAATATCCTTGAAAACTTTGTTAAAAAAAATCAAGAAAGTTCTTTAAAGCAATCTGAAATCTCTCAATATTTTAAAAAGCTATAGTATTTGATGTAAAAATAATAAATCTCTTTTTTACATAATTTCTGTCGTTATTGACTATTTCCAAACATAAAAAAAAAACAAACAAATTGGTTAATTAGAAGTTTTGAAGTGGCCCCTTGCACTTTGAATTATCCAAGTTCGACTGTAATTGGCTACTGATTTGTTTGTCCGATGTTATCCGCAAAGGCCAAAGTTAACGCATTTGACAGTATTTAAGTAAGTTGAAAAAAAAAATCATTGCTCAAATTATTTAATAATTAAAAAAATAAAACATTTTAATAATAAAGTATTAACTTTCAGGATGTGATTTCATAACATACATTTTGAGAACTTACATATTAATGAAAGCAAGAGAAAAAAGCTGCCATCTTTTTTGGCACCATAGAAAACACAAATTAATCTCTTTGACAATCTCAGTGAGCCAACAAATATTTCCAGCTTCAAATAAATTTATGTCTAAAAATACCAAATTACTACTTAAGTCGGCCAAATCATTCTTCACTAACATACAAGTACGTAAACTTGCATACAATTAAAAGAAAAAAAAAACATGAAGCATTTTCTGCAAGAAAAAGAGCAATGGGTAAAAATACAGAATTTTTTATTTGACTTTATTTTGTAATAATAAATTATATCTAATATCTTTAAACGAGCAATTCTTGTATATATATTTATTTATTTATTTATTTTTCGGATCTCGAAAATGGCTCTAACGATTTCGATAAAATTTTGTATTTAGATAGAGTTTTGGTTTCTGAGTTCATCTACGTCGGCGTTTTTTCTGTAAAAACGCGAGTTTTCACAAAAAATCCCGTTTTTTTTGTGCCTTCATTGAAAGTTTGAGAAGCTTTTATTTCGCCATTTTATTTGTGATTACTTTCATTCTTACGTTTCTGTGGCGACCACGTTTTGTTATAACAATTGGATTTCATATTTAATCACATCAGCGCAAGTTCAAATTATGGTATTTGGCAACGTTAAATTGTTATTGTTTTTGAAATGTTAAAGCAAGGCTTCACTAGCTAACAAGCTGTTTCATTTATTCAAAAGCCATGGGATAAAAGCAGTGGTAATTGTCCACCGACATCTATTGAATTTTATGGTAACTTACAGTATATAAAAATCAGATTACTTTACTTTTCAAGTGCGATTTCAAAATTGAGTATAAAAGTGTTATAGTTAGTTTTAAAATACTTTTTTTCCTCCTCAAGAGTGTTTAGTAAGATATTTCAGGTAAAAGATCAATAAATATGAAACTCATTCTTAAAATATTAAGTTTCGCAACAAAATTACATCTAATACCTTTAGACAAGCAATTCTTGTATATATATATTTCGGATCTCGAAAACGGTTCTAACGATTTTGATAAAATTTTGTATTAAGATAAAGTTTTGGTTTTTGAGTTCATCTACATCGGCGTTTTTTCTGTAAAAACGCGAGTTTTCACAAAAAAACCCGTTTTTCGTGCTTTCATTAAAAGTTTGACGAGCTTTCTTTCGCCATTTTCTTTATGATTATTCTTATTGTTACTGTTTCAACAAGGGATTTCATATTTAATAACATCAGCGCAAATTAAAATTTTTATGGTATTTGGCAAACGAGTTTTTGCAACACGTTAGAATTATCATTGTTTTTTAAATTTAAAAGAGATCGATCAAAATAAAGTTAGAATTGGGTGTGGGCCGCAATAGTCCGATCGGTAAGTCGTCGGACTCGTAACCGGAGGGTCCCGGGCCGATCATATAGAGGAAGCCCAGTCGATCGAAGATCAACCGTTTTCATTAATGGTGGCTGGGGGACGTTAAAATGGTTCGTGGGCGTAAAATTCTCCAAGTGAAACGATACCTCTGGGGGATGCTGGGCCAAGGGTTTGCTCGGCCTTTGGGCCTGGTTCAAAAATGAACAGAGCTCTCTTCACGGCCCCATCCCGGTTAAACCACGAGTTGTGGTATGAACGGAGGAACCTTGGAGTGTGAAGTGAAGTGAAAGTCAAAACCAACTGGAACCAAATGCGTACTGGAGAACAGGGACTCCGAATCCATTCTCGTCAACCCCTCCCGCGCCTTCGGGCGCCAAATGAAATGAAATTGGGTGTGATTTTACGGTGAGCATGGATTAAATAAGGTTGTGTTTTTTAAAACAAATTTCGGACGTTGTAAATGCGTAATTGCAACCAAAAGCTTAAAAATGCTTTTCAAGTTTCTCTAAATAAGTACTTCGCATTTTAGAAAAAAAACACGAGTTTACAAACCTCTTTTTTTTTAACCGAGTGGGCTCGGTCCCCTGGTACTCAGTTGTTTAATTAATAACAATGAAACAAAGTAGTACAGTTGGCAAGCGGCAATTTGATGCAGTATTCTTCAGAGAAGAAAATTAATTTGCCAATGCAACACTCTTAGGTTAATTTCTTAAATTACTGCAAGATGGCATATCCAAGCACTAGAATATAAGTAGGAAGGAAAATGCAAAATAGTTTATCTAACGTGTGGAAGGGTGGATGATAAAGTTCTTATGAAAAACCGTTTCAGCAAAATGCAGCAGGGTTGGCAGTTCTGCAATCCTCATGACTAAAATAGGTGAGGTAGAAAATTATTTCTTCAGAACATAAAATCAGTAAGCAATGAAACTTGAACCTACCACTTACAACTTAAAAATAATTTTTTTCCAAATCATTTGACAGCAAGGAAAATGTGCAAAACATCTTTAAACAAGCACAAGTTTACAAAAAAAAAAACAAAAAAAAAACAGGTGTTTCAGCCTCACAAGCAATGGCGCAACCATAGGGGGAGCTAAGGGCTTAAGCCCCTCCCAGGAGCAAAAAGATTGAACTTCCTTGATTGAACCAAACTCCTTGAAGTGTGTTCTTTGGACTTGATTTTTGGAAATTTGCCAAGACATAGCTCCCAACCCCCTTTTAAATTTCACCAAAAACGATTGCAGTTTTTTCTTTAGGATTTCAAATTCGAAAACTTTCCAAAGGAGGGCCCCTTAGCCTATCCCAGGAAACAATCCTGGGTGCAAGCCACTGCTCACAAGGAGAATTCTTTTTCAATGAAAGAGATACTCTTGACTGTAAGTTTTCAAAAATTTGGTTTCTTTTAAAACTATGTTTCATATATTTTTAGTTTTCAGTACAAAATCATTTGTTTAATTCAAATATATTATGTCTAAACACTGTTATTTGAAACTCTACTGGGCATTCCATAATAATGCAGTAAAATCTCAAAGTTTAACAAATCACACAGCATGAAATTCTATTAGTTTTTCTTCTTCTTACAGTTCAATTTGGAAAAAAGCTTTTATAGCCATATTTTCAGGAAATAATTCAAGAAAAATGTTATACTCAAGTTTGGCCGAAAAATTTAAAGGAGTACATGCGCATAAAAAAGAGCAACTTACTATTTAAACGTGCATGCTCTCCTTAAGTTCCTATCTTTTTGCATTGTAAAAGGGGTCAATTTGCAGTGAAAACTCCGTCAATGCTACAATGTTTTGCGTATTTGTACTTCTTTTCATGTTGTTGTATGAAATTGTAAAGCAACAGTGATGTGCCTTTCGTAATTTTTATAGAAATGAAAATTTTCCCGACAGGTGCACACACATAAGTATACTAATGTTATGAAAAAAAAAAACTTTTTATGATAAGGACCAAACTAAAAAAGAACGATGTCTAAATCTAAAATAGTTCTTTAATAATTTTCTTTTATCAGTGCAAGACTTCATGAGCACCATGTACCTGTCAAACATATAAATATTTACTTATGAATTTATAAACAGGGGAATTTTGTCAAATATTACCAAATCGGCACTGGATTTGGCATTTAATATGGCGCTAAATTTGCTGCTAACTTGGCGATATATCACCAAATGATTGTCTCTTTATGGCATCACTTCAGTTTGAAATGGATATTTTGGTTGCCCATACATTTATAAGCAGATCAAGTATGTACAAACATGACGGAAAAACAAACTTAAAATAGATGTGTGGGTGAACAAAATAGAAACTTCTGTTGAACTTGAAGTGGGATATTTTTTGTGACTACAACACTTGCTTTATAACACATAACTAGGTGACCCGTGCGGAATTCCGCAAAAAAAAAAAAAAAAAAAAAAAAACCTCTAAACTTAAAATTTAATACGACAATTTTTATTGGCTTCATTTGCACAACATCGCCATCTACTGCCGTCGTTCTGACAACTTTTCAAAGAGATCAAAGACACGTTCACTTTTACAACTACTACAAAAGTGATACCCTATATTAAAATCAAATACCCAAGGCTACTACTAAACTAAATACTAACGTTATCGCAAAACTACCATAGTATTTTGAAACAATAAAAGTTACAATTAAGGTTTACCGAGCTAAGCCTTGGCTTGAAATGTCGCATTTAAAATTGATTTGAACAACAATGTAACGATTTTGACAGTTGAGCAAAAAATTTAACTTTTTCAAACTTCAATCGCTTATAAGTCGCTTAAACGTGGATTTTCGAGATTCTCGTTACGCGGCGCTAGCGGAGAAACGTTCTAAAGAAAGCATTTTTTTTAATCTTTCGAATGAAATCAAAATGGAGACCATACGACAATTATTTCGCTAGATAGAGTCAATTTTGTGCCCAAAAATTGAAGTTCGAATAAAAAACGAACCGACACGTTTTAGAGGGTGGGTCTAATTTTCGTCAATAGCCCGCGGGATAAGCTTCAAAATCATAAATTTTCTTGCAATTCGATAAAGAAAGGAGCGAGTTTCGACCGGGTATAGGATTCGGCTTAGAGAAATAATATATGGAGATAAATAACAATGCACTATCACGAGAAAAACTAAAGAGACTGAGCAATTCCCCTCAGCCAAAAAAAAAAAAAAAAAGATTACACATGAAAAAAACTAGGGTAGATCAAATGGTATTTGAAGATTTACTAATATAAGAGGTTTTGATAAAAACTTTCAGATTTAATTTTATAGAGATTTTACTGCATTAACACTAAATGCTAGTACAATTCAATATTTTCAACATATAAAAGAACAGTAAAAAGTTCCAAGAGTCACTAAAACCTATTTTCATCATATAAAAACATTTTCGAACCATATATATTTTAAAATCTGTACAAAACCATCGTTAATAAAGCTTAACAAGTGAATAAATAAATATATACAATATTATATATGTTGCACAGTTGTAAAGATTTGTGTTTCATTCTGGCTACTTATACCAGAGTCAGCTGAAGCTAAAGCTTGTAAAGTTTCTAAGCAAATACCTTGATCACTAGGCACTTGTACTGATCCATCAGAATTTTGTAAGATAATCAAGTTTCCAGGCATATACCCTTGTACTAGTTGTTCATTTGGAGGTTTGTCCGAACTTCCTAAATGCGACCAAATGCCGATCAGTTGGCCATCGGGTAGCATCACATGTCTTAGAACAGAAGATGATTCCAGAGATTTGCCAGTTTCAGAAACAATATCACTGGCTGTAGTCTGTAAATCAACAAAATATGTCAAAGACATGGAAGAATTCCATTGAATTATATTGCAAAATCAGAAAGATTGAAAAATACAATGGAATCTTGGTAGCCTGACAATCCATGGGAAGGGAAAAATATGTTGATTTAAGCGGGTGCCAACATAACCAGGTTCAACAATTTCAACTCTCAAATTATTTTCTGAATCACTTAGTTACTTGTGCTTACCATTCACATTGTGAAAAAAAATTCCAGTAAATGATTTTTCCTTTCTTTCTTTTATGAGAAGTGCATAACAAAATAAATAGAATAATTTTAAACACTTATCTCTACTAATAATAAAGCTGAAGGTTTGTCTGTCTTTCTATCTATCTATCTATCTATCTATCTATCTATCTGTCTGTCTGTCACGCGCGTAGCGCCAAAACCGTTCGGTTGAAATTAATGTTATTTGGCACAAAATTAGTTTGTAGCACGAGGTTATACACTACGAAGCGATTTTTCGAAAATTCTATTTCGTTCTTTTTTTATTCTAATTCTTAGCGAAAATTCGATAAAATAGAGAAGAAATATTTAAAACACATTTTCAAGTCTTATGTTATTTGAAAGCTTGAAATTTTGTGCTAAAAATGATGTCAGTTTGAAGTTTCTACGAGCATTAGAAGAGCTGTAATAATTGTTTTTAGAATCCCGAAAATTCAAGGCTCACCTGCAGCAAAACAAGCCAAACGATTCTAGAATCGTTAAGCTCGAGAATAAAATTTGTTTGAAAATAAAGATGAAATGAAATATTTTATCAACGGAAATCAACTTTTCCTGTTGTTACCATGGTTTCGTTTTTATTTCGTTTATTTGTTTAGTTCTTTTTCTCTTAATAATTTTAAAAATGTATTTGTTTTTGTAGCAATCCAAACTCCAAGGCTTATTAAAATCAGTTAAATGTAATGTAATAAAACCGTGATAAGATGGCGCCTGTCAATCAAATGAGAAATCGAGTCCTTTCTTTAAAATAGGTAGAGAAGGAAAATACTGACGCGTACCATTTTTGTGAGTTTAGAGACATTTTGGCGATCTGACGAGTTGTGCAGAAGAGGGAAACATTCCTTTACCAAAATGAGATCAAAAAAGAAACAACATGATAGTAAACCATTCTAAATTTATCGTCTGGCAAAACATATTTTATTTCATTATTAATTTATTTCAATATAAATTGCAGTAAATGGCTTGAGTGAACGAATGTGGCTTTTAATTTATCAGTTGCTAGTTGATGTTTGTCGATGTTTATTGTTTTTACTATAATGGTGAAGAATAATGCACGAAATTTCTATTATTTTGTTTTTGAAGTTAGGCAAGAAAACTTTCTTCTTCTTTAAAACTTTGGTAAGATTTCTGTTGGTTTCTGTGAGCAGCAAAATTGTTCTTATTTTCTCTTTTGGCTTCTTTTTGTGCACCTCCCCTTGAGGTTGCATTTGAATGTCTCCAAGGGGGTGTTTTACCCCTTTTTCTGATGTAAATCAGTGTTAATTTCAATGCAGAGAAAAGTGATATGAATTAGCGCGACCACTTGGCAATATATCGCCAAGCTTTTAGTCGCCAAGTGTTTGACGCCAATTTGGCGACATATCGCCAAGTTGGCAACAAATTTGGCGAATTTTTTTTTTATTTGAGTTCAATTTGGCGCTATTGGCGATATTTCGCGAAAAATCCACTGAATAATGTTAAAATCGGCGATATTTAGGAGATTAATCATTGTAAAACATTGTTTCGTGGCAAACTGGGGATGTAAATGTTTGAATTGTTATCTTGCTTACTCCAAGCACTATTTTAGCACTTAAGGCATCTACTAAGAAATTTACACGTAAAAAGAAGTAGTGTGGGGTTCAAACCAAATTTTAATATCATTCTTTGAAAGAATTATAGCTGAACTATAACTAAAATAAAGTATTTTTTCTGCTACATCATTTTTTTACAAATGAATTTGTAAGTTTATATCACGGGCAAAGCTGTGCGGGCACCACTAGTTAGAAATAAAACCGTAATTTAAAAAAAAAAAAGAGATAAGAGCTCCTTGTAAATCCTGTTTAAGAGAGCCCTGCTCATTTGTTTGAAAAATACATGTGGTTCTATTGGGGACTTACCCTGGGCACATTTCTTAATCAATGTCCAAGTCCTGCTCTAACAGCAGAGAGTATGGTAACTGACTTCTCTGGCTTCAAAGAGAAATTCAAATTTTCTGACAGAGCATTTCCAGAACGTAATCAATTTACTGACTCAAAAACCTGACACAAATTTCTCAGAAATGGTAAATGTAAAAGAATATCTGTAGCAAAAAAATAGACTAAAATAGCAAGCGTATTTCGACTTATAGATGTTCCTGTAAATGTGTATCAAGTTAGAAAGATTTTTACCCATTGAAATTTGCACTGAATCAACCATTGGAAATAGAATGTCGACTTATCAAGTCGGTTAAATTATACACATCCCGAGTTACCAAAGTTTCACAGCACTACTTTAATATGAATCAAGTATTGAAAATGATAAAAAGGAGACTACTTTCAGTGAAAGCTAATTTGATCAAAATATACTATACCCTGTGTGAGAGAGCTGGCATGTGAAACCAAAATTATCTCCCACTCTCTTCACTTTTCTCCTTATGGTTGTCATAGTTACGGCGGTATGAACTTTTTTCCCACTTAGCTTTGCTACAATGGTTAAATGCAAGCGATTAAAATTGCTTTGTGAGTAAACTATTATTCAATTGAAAAATCAACGTTAATAAAGCAGTACTTTTTCTTGGAAATTTGTACTTTCTTGATGCATTATCTAAATTTGTTACCATTTAGAAATAACTGAGATATAAGGATATAACTAAAAGCGTAAATCTAATTCCATAAGCACAAAATAAATGAAAAGCCTTAACAGCAGTGCACAAAAAAAAGAGTGAAGCTGTTTTCTTCCGTACAGTTCTTATGGCAGCGCTGCAAAATTCCTAAACTTTATACGCGTATTTTAAAATAACAGAGTTTAACAAAGTAGAATTATTTTACCAATGGATATGGCAAGATTCGTTTTTTGAACTTCATATATATATAATAATAGGAAAATAAACTTTTAATTAAAGGATAGACATTTGTCCACCAAATTTTCTTAGCACCTACATTTATCATGCGTTTTTTCTCCAAATGAGTATATGGTTAGAGAGCTTCGTCAATTTCATACTGCTTTCATACCTATTTATGATGGTTATGAAATATTATGTGGCATTGTTACTGGACGAGTTTTGTTTTGGTTTTGTATGTAACACCTAGGTTTCTTCCAGGCACGTACCAACAGGGGGGCAGGGTTTTTGCCCCCCCCCCCCCACATATTAAACATTTGAAAAACTATTAGTGCGAATATAATCTATAGCACCGCAATTCCCAAAAACGTTTAACAACAGGCGGGAACGTGGTCCTTTCCGGTCTTAATTGCTGTGCCGTGTCACTCCCATTGAGTCACTCCCTAAAGGGTCAGGACATACCACCAAGTGGGAGGGTTGAGGCGCCCGTAGAAAGAAGCTGCCCGGTCTTGCACTTTAATTCGTGAAGTCATGGCATTGGTGAAAGATGTTTCGAACATCATACTATTTTCAGCTAAAAGAAAGCAAACATATTTGAACATTGTTCTCCCTCCATGTGACCAGGACAGTGAAAAAAGACAAGTGTCCAACCTCATACCCCTTTGCCCAACAAGATGATGCATTTGCGTCACTGCGTTAAACCGTTTTGTTGCTAACTACGAGAGAGTGCTGCAGACAGTAGCAACCATTTTAGACGATAGAAATGCAGTTTCAGACGAAAGAAGAGCAGCTCTAAGGGGATATAAAAGGCAGCTGAAAAAAAGCAAAGGCTTAAAAGTAGCCAGTAGAATTTTCGCTCCTTGTAAGCAGTTTGCTTAAGTTCTGCAAAAACCTGGCTATACTGTCACTAAGGCAATTACATGTGCCCAACTTCTGTCAGACACAGTTTTGAATATGCGAACAGAAGAAAATTGTGATTGTCTCTGGACAGAAACTAAGGAAACAGCTATTTAGGTTAGAACTATTAGGTTTGGAGCTACCCCAGAAATCGTGAGAGAAAGGTTCCATGTCACTTAGAGCACTCCAACGTGTCTGACAATTCAATTGCTGCAAATTTAACAGAAACTGTTATACTCGGACAATGCTTTTTCGAAGTAATGGACATAGTAATTGAAGAAATTAAAAAGCAGTTCCACCAAACCGGAATGGTGAATATTGTTCAGCTAGAAGAAATGCTGACAAGTACAGAAGTCCCTCGCAAGAAAAATTGGGAGTCCATGCAATTGACTTCGATATCGAAAAGTTAGAGGCCCTATCAATTTTGCTACCCGCTGTAACAAAGGGAGAATTATCTTCCTTTGATATTTGCGAAAAAATGGTAGCAGAATCAAGTACCGTTAGACAGCTACTGAGTGAAGTTTGTAAATTAGTTGAACGAATTCGCACTGTTTCAGCTTCAGTAGCATCGGCCAAAAGGTCATTTAGTTCATTTCGGCGAGTAAAAACGTATTTGCGATCCAATATGTCGCAAAAGCGTTTGACTCACCTCCTTCTGCTGAACATACACGAATCTCGTACTGCCAAATTGGATCTAGATTCCATTTGCAAGGAATTTATCTGCAGCACCACCGAAAGAAAAAGCGTATTTAGCATGATAATATGTCTGGATTTTATTTTTTCCTAAGAAATTAAGAAATATGGAATAAAAAAAAGTTTGTGCTCCATTGGTTGTTTTTTTTTTTTTGCCCCCCCCCCCCCCACACTCTCCAAAACGTTGGCACGTCCCTGGTTTCTTCAAAGAGTATTGAGTACAAAGTTATTTTAAATCAATTTTCTACAAAAGAATAGGTAAGATAAATTCATTTTATCTACCAGTTTGAAGGCTATCTTAGAAATAATAAGAGGATTTCTGCCTCCAGCTCGGTTATTGGCTATTTTCCTGACTGAGGAGTCCACAATAAGGACAAAACTGCAGTCTCAGGATGTCATGACCAAGCTGTGAGTGTAATTGCTTCACAAAAGATTAGTTTGAATTTTTTAAATGTAATGTTTGAGCAAGCTACAAAACCCTGAGCACTTACCTCAAACGATTGTCTTTCTTCAGCACGGCTTGTAAGACGACCTTCAGAGGGCACAACTGCAGACATTTCAGCCCCAGAAATAATGCTTGATGAATTTTGTAAAGGGCTAGAAGCACTTGCTGACATGCTTGGAATAATGATATCCGGGTTTCCTGTTCGTAAAGCTAAATTTTGAGAATTAATTGGCACATTTCCATTGTGAATGCTGTTCACATTTGCCAGGGCAGCATTGGACACAATGAGTTCTGAAGTCTGAGAGTTGTCAAGAATAACGGTTTGACTCGTAAGGTCTTGGCATGGGTTAAAAATATCCATATTTGTGTTGGCTGGCAAACCCTGAAAAACACTTTTAGGAGTAACATTGCTATCACATACATCCATTTGCACTTGTTGAATATCTGTTTCTTTACTGATGATTTGAGCTTGAGAAGGTAGCTCATTTAAGATGGAGTTAGTATTTACAGAGAAGGAGCTTACAGCCACAGAAGGATCACTGACTGATAACAGCTGCTGCGTCTGCTCACAACCAAATTGTATTTTTCTCACTTGCATATTTTGCAAAGCAGAACCCGTATGTGTTAAAAATGTATTGACTGGTTGATGTTCAGATGAATTAATTGCACTGAGACAACCAGAAGACATTGAGCTAGGAGTTACAGTAGTTGAGCTGTTGAGATCAAATAGGTGCTTTGAGCTTATAACATTGGAATTTTCTCTACATAAGGCTGCACTCAACAAGAAATTTTGCTGCCTTTGAAATTCCGAGTTTCGTGGAAAATTTTCTTCAGGCATATGTAGTTCCAGATTGTCAGTTTCATTAACTGTATCACTTAAAATTTGCTCTGGCAAGCCAGGGGTGACATCTTCAACGTTTGAATCAATCCGTTTCTTTTTTAAGGGACTAATGTCATCTGATTTGTCTAATCCATCTGCTAAGTTTTCACCAAGGTCCATAAAAACTTTGTCTGTTGCTCTTTTAGCTTCAGACATACTGAGGGTATTTTTCACACTATACGATCCTGTTTCTAAGGACAAGGCTGCAGCTATTTGCTTACTTGAGATCTAAGTTAAAAAAATAAATAGATAAATAAAAAATAGTATAAGTGGACAAAAAAGAAAAAATATGAACTCCACACTTTGATGCGGACATGATGCTTATCTTAAAAGTGATTAAAATCTTTGATATTTTATTAATGCAGTTCTAATCCTAGTAAAGAAAATTTGCATTTATTAAAGTTTACAATAAAAAAAAAAAAAACAAGCAGAAAACAAATAATAAGCACATATTGCCAACATTTTAGGTAATTAATTTTTAGACATAATATTAATGCATGGATAAATAAGTTTTCATTTGTTATTTTATGTTCAATCATGTAGAATGTAGATCAAAATGTAAATCATTTTTTTAGTGATGAAATAAATTTTTATTACAATCAAAAATTTTGGAGCATATATATGCAGGTATATGAATCTACTTCTTTTTGTGAAAACGTATTAATATCCAGGGGTTTGAGAGCTTTAAGATGGCCATTGATCATTCTTGGGGGTTAGAAATTGACTAGAATCAGCCCAGCTGGGCTCAGAGCCTGTTGCTGGCTGGCACTTTCCTGTTTGTATTTTCTCCTCACATTAAAGCAATTTTTGAACATTACTTAAACAAAAATGATAGAATAAAAATATGATAAATGATTGCTAAAAAGGCACAAAGCTTTGAAAGCTTTTTCATTATACTATTAACACATCAAAAGTGGAGAAAATCAAAGACTTGAAATTAGAACAAGGACAAGGGTGCCAGCAGAATCATATGCAAGGGAAGAAGGTGGGGGAGGGGGGGGGCACCCGTAGGTAAATAATCAATCATTACTATTATTATTATTATTCTTTTTTTGACAACTTTTTAAAAATTTTATCATCTAATTTTTTTTTTCATTTTTGAAACAAGTACTATCACATGTCACGTGGTACAAAATTTGAAAAAAAAAAAAAGGGATCTTTAAAGGAACCCTATGAAAACTCAGACTTAGTTGCCGAACCAATGCAATTTTATTCGGCAGAAGCAATTATAATGGGCTGCAGTTATTGTTTAAATAATAGTCAGTTGTTGCCTAAATAAGATTAAAATATTAATTTTATTGCATACAAATTGCAATGAGACAAAAGTTTAATGTATAAAAACATGAGATAAATATTTTTTAATGATGCTCTTTGTAGGTTTTTTTTTTTTTTTTTTTTGAGTATTTGTTGTGTGAGTCCTTTTTTAAGTAATTTAATTGTCTTCGAAAAGCCAGGGAAGGGCTTGTGGACACTTGTGGACATAAACTTGAGATTAATATTCTTTGTCATATATTTAGACTTTCAAAAGTATCTTGCAGTTTGCTTCCTTTTAATTTATTATACTTTATTTTTAAAAGTGAAAGTGTACCTTTTACACCCCCAGCTGGCACTCATGGACATAAACATGAAAATGTATAACAACAATATATTAAATTAATATTAATTTAAATTAATTAATCTCTATATTTCACAGTCAGGAGGTGTAAGTTCACCTCCTTGCTGGGGTCTTGGCCTACGAATCAAAGTATCTGACAAATGCACACAGTACTGATGCAAATTTTGAAAACTTGTTGAACTGGAATACTGATATTTATCAAAAGATACTGAAATTCCTGTGCTCAACCAGCAGGGTGTTAACGATTTAAATCAATTGATTTAAATCAGTGATTTAAATCGCAATTTAAATCAATTGATTTTTTTAAAAAAATCATTGATTTGAATCACTTTTTATTTTAATCCTTAAAAAATTCTCTTGGACAATCCCAATTTCATTATTTTTACCATTTTCTTTTAGAGCTTTGATTTCCATCTAATAAATGGAAAAGTAATCCTATTCATCCCCCCTTCACAGATGCTGGAAGGTTGCAGTCCAAATAATATGTATGCACAAATAGTGCTTTTTATTTTGTCTAATATGTGAAATAAAAAAAATACATGCAGCTGCAGGGCAGGTATTGCAAAGAGTGAATTGAGAGGGGAGCGACATGATAGAATGTGTGTGATATACTTTCAGTGAAAAGAAAAAACAAAAACAACCAAACAGAAGATGAATTTTCTATGCCTTGCATTAGCAACTGGGGGAGGGGGGCAGTCTTTATTAGTGGCTGAAATGGAACATATTCCAGCTTTACAAAACAAAAGCAAAATAAAGAGGGGGGGGGGGCTGAATGAAGTGAGGATTGGGTTGAGCTTCCTGTCCCATTTGATTGTTATCCTAGCTAGTAGACAGGATTATTTTCAGATTGGTTCCTAACACCTTTTTCAGGGTTTCTTACTGGTGAAGCTTTATTTCAAAGGTGTTTTTGTACTTTTAAAAACTTAAAGGTAAGTTGTTCATAAATAAAAATTAATTAATAACTGAAGTTTCTATTTTTTTTAAATCAAAAAAATCCGATTTAAATAAAAAAAATCTGATTTAAATAAAAAAAAATCCGATTTTTTTTTATTAAAAAAAACCATTGTTTTTTTTATACCCTGTCAACCATGATACAGACATCAATGACTTTCACATTTTAAAATGCTCAAATTCAATGGTTGTACATCAAAAAAAGAAGAAGAAAAGGAACGAAAGAAAAGTAATTGTTTCCCACATATGGCATGAATTTTTAACATGTTACATTTTTATATAGCAAAAAATTAGTCACAGTAATTTTCTTTTCAATATAATGGAATGAGCAATTGGTTAATAAACAACAAATCAATTGTGAGAAGGAATATACTTCAGAAAATTATAAATTACTCACAGTCATTAAATGATAACTCAGAAAAGAAGATTTTAAAAAGGTTAAAACAACTAAAAGAGAAATATTAAATAAAAAAACTAATTCGACAAATAATTACATTGATGATTGTTTTCCTCGGATCTTCTCCAAGAGTTGCAGGTGCTAAGCAAATCATACTTATTCTTTGCATTTCAGCTAAAAAGACTTCAAATTCTCTGAGCATTCCAAATAAATTCAAACCGTCTGGTTTCTTATCACACTTCATCAAAAAGAAATCCCATAAAGAGACATTTTGTGCAAATTTTGGAAGTAGTTCTTCAAGTAAATCTTCACCTGAAAATTCTTTCAAAGCCTGTAAAATAGTAAGTTTTGATTGTAGAGAATCTACACATATATCTATTTGATTTAACAGATAATATGTAAAAAAATAAAAAAGCTAGGTAAGTAGGCCCTCCCCTCTTTCATTATTTGTACAAATACAACTAAAAGAGCTCCAGATTTTTTTTCTTTTTAGCCTACTTTCCCGTTAAAAATGAAAAAAAACGAAAAAAACATTAAAATTGGCTTAATGCATCTAAAAAATGTCGCCAAGTCCAAAAAATATCGCCAAGTAAAGAAAAATCGCCAAGTAAAAAAAAGTCAAAAAGAAACAAAAAAATGAAATAAATATCGAAAAATTAAAAATTTGAAAGTAGGGTATTGAGATGGGGAATTTGTGTGTTTGTCGGTCGGTCGGTCTGTCCCCCCCCCCTAATAACTTTTGAATGAACATTCCGATTTGGACAAACTTTTTTTTGTTCGAAAGATCTCAGCGAGTACAGCTCATTCCCATACTTGATTTTTTGATTTGAACAATTTTTGGTTCAACTTTGAGCCGTTCAAATAACCGGTCCCGCGATACTAACTTTTGAATGAACAGTCCGATTTGAACAAACTTTTTTTTGTTCGAAAGATCTTTTCAGGGATACTTCATTCCCGTACCTACATTTTTGATTTGAACAATTTTTTCGTTCAACATTGAACCGTTCAAAAAAGCTCTCACACCTAATAACTTTTGAGTGAACAGTCCGATTTAAACAAACTTTTTTTTGTTCGAAAGATCTCGGCAAGGATGCTTCATTACCAGAAGTTTAAATTTTCAATTTGAACATTTTTTTCGTTCAACATTGAACCGTTCAAACAACCTTTCCCCACCTAATAACTTTTAAGGGAACCGTCGGAATTGAATAAACTTTTTTTTGTTCGAAAGATCTCGGAGAGGCTTCTTCCCATATTTCACTTTTCAATTTGAACAATTTTTCGTTCAATGATGAACCGTTCAGAAAAAATTTTAACATGAGCGCCTACGGAGAAATTTAAATTGAATGTTGATTCTGAACTTCAAGGCGGATGTCCTTCAAACTAACTTTGTAAGAAAATGGTTTTGATAAATAATGTATTGTAAAGTACTTTTCTGAATAATCTTCTGTGAGGACTCTGATTCCGACTCCGACGCCGCAGACATGGCGGAAATGCAGGCTCAGAAAAAAATGACTGACTGGGCAGACGATTTTTTGTTTATTTATTTATTTGTTTTGTTTAATTTATTATTATTATGATTTTTTTTTTTTTTTTTGGTAGACGATACTTTTTTTTTTTTTTGTTAACAAAAATTTTTCATTCACGAGAGCATTTTATTCTTTATTTATATTTAACAACTGGCAACGGATTAAAAATGAAATTCAAGACATTTTATTAACGAACGAGTTTTTTTTTTCTTTCTTTGATAAAATGTGTCTTGAAGTTCTTTGTACTTTTATTTTATTTGTTTATTTTTTTTTCTTTTGAAAACGATTGTGGAATTTTTCTACGGAAGAACTATAACAGTTACATTCTTTAAAAGGTGCGACAAAACTTAATTGACTCGTTTATTTAATTTTTACATGTCTATTTCATCTGATGAGAGGGGTATATTTTGCTTTTAGAAATCAGCTTTAAGTGCTATAGAGGTATGTTTGACATAATTTTCAGTTTCAGATAATCAAGAGAATATTGATCAGATGCTACAATGCCGATTTCAATGTACGGGAAAGTAGGCTCGTTTAGTTCTTGACAGAACTTCTTGTTTAAATGAAGAATTTATATTATTTGTACAGAGTGCAATATAATTTTCATGCAATATCAAAAGAAATTTTGTTGTACAAAGATACTGAAAAACAAAACAAAACATTTCAACAAATGTTTTATTTTTAGTTTTTTATTTTAAAAACTAAGATAAGAAAATTCTATAACATATAATGAACTTCAAAAAGAAACAGACTTTATGGGCCCCTGGACTGAGCCATGCACAATTGACCCAAGTGTAATTAATTCAGGGCCTAGGGGTATGTCAGGATGTTTTGGTAGTTTAGAATGATAAATGAAGAATAAAAAAAACATTTCCTACTTCCTGCAGTTTTAATCTCTGTTTGCTTAGAGATGGACTGACAGTAGCAGAAGTTTGCAGAAGTGAAGGACCATCAGACTCCAGTCTTGAAGAGACACTGGGAAATAAACTTGAGTTGTTTTGCACACTTGTATTACCACCAGAGCTACTCAAAATGGAAGAAGCTAATGAACTGTTTGAATTTTCATCTAAAAAGAAATATTTCTTAATTCAGCTAAATATAAATCTACTCAGCGGATAAACATTCTTTGCTGAAGTAACTCACATAAAAGAACTCAAATAAGGAAT
>JAXGGA010009347.1:0-51836 GCA_038373865.1 Uloborus plumipes
ACGAGAAAGGAATTGCTCGCCATAGTTAAAGCTGTAGAACATTTCCATCATTACCTCTACGGCCGTAAATTCCTGCTCCGGACTGATCATGCCTCTTTAACTTGGCTGTTAAATTTCAAGAATCCAGAGGGCCAGGTAGCCAGGTGGATACAGCGGCTCCAGGAATATGACATCGAGATTAAGCACCGAAAAGGCTTGTCACACGGGAATGCTGACGCATTATCAAGAAGACCTTGTTCCGAGAACTGCCATTATTGCTCCCGAATTGAGAAACAGTACGGGACGACAATCCCTACTGCCTGTCAAGTTACTGCTACTTCATCATCTTCAGATCCTGATCCATGGAGTGACGACCAAGTTAGAAAAGATCAGCTTGAAGACCCAGACCTAAAGCCTATCATAGAGTTAATGGAAAAGGACAGTCGGCGACCTAGTTGGCAAGACGTTTCTATCTACAGTCCTGCAACGAAGAGATACTGGGCTCTATGGAAATCTCTCCAGTTGCGAAATGGCGTCCTGTATCGGAAATGGGAATCTGACGATGGTAAAGCATTCAAATGGCAGTTACTCATTCCCAGATCAAGAATTCCAGACGTTCTAAAGGAATTGCACAGTAGTCCGACTGGAGGACACTTTGGTATCCTGAAAACCCTCCACAAGGTTCGAGAGCGCTTCTTCTGGAGCAAGGCGAAGGATGACGTGGAGAAGTGGTGTCATTCTTGTGACGCCTGTGCTGCCCGTAAAGGACCGAAGAGAAGAAGCCGCGGGAAACTACATCTTTACAACGTAGGAGCTCCTTTCGAACGAATCGGGATCGACATTCTTGGTCCTCTACCGAAAACTACTGATGGGAACAAATACATCCTCGTTGCCATTGACTATTTCACCAAATGGCCCGAAGCATATTCCATTCCGGATCAAGAAGCTACCACTGTAGCAGAGACTCTAGTCCAGCATTGGATCTCGAGATATGGGACACCTTTGCAGATCCATTCCGATCAGGGAAGAAACTTCATCTCTGCTGTGTTTAAGGGCCTATGTGAAATCCTCAAAATTGAGAAAACTCGAACGACACCACTACACCCACAATCGGACGGCATGGTGGAGAGATTCAACAGGACAATCCTTAATAATCTCTCGCTTATGGTCTCCAAAAATCAACAGGATTGGGACAAGAAACTTCCTCTGTTCCTGCTGGCCTACCGCAGTGCTGTCCACGAGACCACCGGATATTCCCCATCACAGATGCTCTTCGGCCGAGAGCTTCGGCTACCTTGTGATCTCGTCTTCGGTCTCCCTCCAGATGCGCCTTCATCGCCTGAGGAATACGTCCAGGATCTCCAGGCCCGGTTGGAAGACGTTCATCACTTCGCACGGGAGCGAATCAACATCGCGACGGAGAAAATGAAGACCCGATACGACACAAGGTCCACTGGCCATGACTTTCAAGAAGGTGACAAGGTGTGGCTATGGAATCCCATCCGACGTAAAGGTCTGTCACCCAAATTGCAGTCGCATTGGGATGGACCCTACACAGTCCTCCACCGGCTGAACGACGTCGTAGTGAGGATCCAGAAGTCATCACATTCCAAACCTAGGGTTGTCCATTATGATCGGCTAGCCCCATACTATGGCCATAGTTCGTAAATTAAATGTAAAGCTACCATGGTAATTTGTTTGTAAATTTTGTAAATAACTTTTGCCTTTAATTGTTTGTAATATTTCTCTATCAATGTTATTATTTCTTTCATGTTCTCATTTTTATTGTTTATCCTGTTTACGATTGGTTATCATGTAATGTGTGCATCTGTAAATTTTCCCTTGCTTCCTTTCTGGGGATTGTACTGCCCGGGACGTGCAGTCCTTGGGAAGGGGGCAATGTTACAAATCTTGTAAATAGTTGTTGTTTTTCCTGCCTTGCATCATTTTCATTAGTTTTGGTTTTATCTGACGTCATGTTGCAAAAGTATCTGAAGATATCACTTTTATCACTTGTATACCGGCCCTGTAACACTTTGCAGTTTTTACACTTGCCCTGCATTTAATAAGCGTGAAGACATTTTTCGCTCCGAGTGTTTTCTTTTTTTTTTCTTTTTCTTTTTATCGCTAGAACTTTCTCAATGGAATTGTTCGAATTTATGAATAAACAGAATACTCCAGATATTTCTAGAACGTAGTAGAAATGTCCTTCAGAGTATAAAAAGCTGGCCTTGAACACAAGTCAGTTAGTTCTTTTCAGATGTTGATTTCTGAGAGTGCTCGTTTTTATTCGCTTTGGGCGAATGTTGTTTTTGCTTTTGTAATTTCTTAATTACTGTTCACGTTAGATACGTGGTGCTGAATTACTGTTGAGAGTACAGTGTAGTGTTTGCTGCCTAATTGCTGATGTTTAGCAATTGTTTTCTGCTCTTATTGTAAATAGTGTACATACTTGTAAATAAATTTATAGTTACTTCCTCAAGATTGGAATGCTCATTTGAAGAAAGTTGAAGGTGCTACGGACTCGTTACAATACTATTGTTAATACTAAAGGCATATCATTACATGTTGATGTTATTTAATGCTATTATTAATACCAAAAGGCTAAATTATATTACATGTTGATGTATTATAAGGTGCATATCAACTTATAATACGACATAGTTTAAAGCTTTATAGTATGATTAACTCTAAAAGCGGATTTTTTAGTTTTTTAAACTAGAATTTATTAATTATTAGTTTCACATGTGGGTTTGTTTGTTTGTCAGTATGTATGTAACTCTGTATAAAAGATAAAATTCACGTTCTTCACAAATGTAAAAGTAATAATATATTTAATACTATTATTAATACTGAAGGCTAAACTGCAATACATGCTAATGTAATATAAGTGTTTCAGCTTTTAGTATGTAACTCGGAATAAAAGATAAAACCCATGTTCTTTGCAAATATAAAAGTAATATACTTAATACTATTACTAACACAAAAGGCTAAACTATGTTTCATTTTGATGTATTTATTATAAGTGCATATTAGTTTGATTAATTCTAAAAGCGTATTTTTTAGTTTTTAAACTATAATTTAGTTATTTCCTAGAAATGTTTCTATCGAGAATGATCCCATGACAATAGTTTTTTTCCATGACAATAGTTTGGTGTCCCGAGATAAATAAGAAAATGTGTCTGACAATAAACTATTACGATATGTGTGTGTTGCGTTCATTTTCGTAAGCACCCATCAAGCAAATTTATGAGTTCATGTGTCGCGATGAAGGCTTCATGAAAGTCAGTACTTCAGGTCACCCAGCAGGTGTCGTCTGCATAGATATCGAATGAATTATGCAGGTGTGGAAATTGATTCGATTCCGGTAGAGCTAGGAAAGAAATTGCTCGAAATTGCGGCTTGCGGCGTATAACATGAAAAATGTCTTTTGCAGAAAATATAGCGATGGTCAAAATTGTAGATACTTTTACAAATATTTAAATTTTGTCTAGTTATAGAAAATGATACGTTTCACTAAAAGCAAAGCGTTTTTATTATTTTGAAGAGAATTCGATACTGAATTCAATACAAAAAAAAAATAAAATTCAAATAATTGTAATATAATAAAAGTCAAGCTATTGTAATTTGATTACAAAAGAAAAAAAAAAGTCTTCCTTCTGCAGGATGAAGTTACAGTTGAACGACTTGTTCCAACTGTAAACAGGCATGTCATTTCGAACTTTCACTGCAATGCTAAGCACAGAAGTCGTATGTGCACTTTTTAACAAAATTGAGTAACTGTCACCAGGTGGTTCTCGACATTAACTTTTCAAAACTGGGGGGAGGGGGCGAAAGTTCGAGTTTTTATGATGGGAGAGGGGGGGGGGGGATGATGATGATGGAAATGAACAAAGCAGCGGAAAGCTTGCTTGGCGATACCGTTATCTACTTGGTGTTAGGATGTAGAAAACAGCGCCAATCAGAGATGCGAAATGTTCATTAACGGGTCATTCCATATAAAATCAACAAATTTTCAGAAATTTTCGTGCCGCACCATTTTTGATTTTGATCATGCTTGGTAGGTAATATGTACTAATATTCTGTACCTCCAAACTGTTTTATTTTTTTCTCGAAAAAATTTTATTCTCGAGATATAGACATTTTTTTGCTCTGCCGATGAGTAAAATTCGGCATTTTTGATCTTTTTTCTAAAAGCTCTGGTAAATTTATGTAAAATGTTAGAAAGATCAAACATTGCTTATTTCAAAGCTAAAAGAATGAACTTTGATTTGTGCATAAAACGAAACGGTTTAAGTTTAGCCTAAATAGAAATTTTCCCAGGTCAATTTGCGGTTCAAAAAGTGCCGTTTTCGTCATTTTAAGCATGACAAAGTATATAAAGGACTGACAGTGGGGTTCTATTTTTTTTCTCTTGCACCCAGTTATAGATACTAGAAGTACAGAAAAATATGAGATGATACCGGTAGTCCTTCATTATGAAAAAATTGCTTAAACTTGTGAAAAAATAAAAAATGACCGTTTCCACTCCCCAAACACGGTCTGTGGAACAGGTAGTAAAAATTTACAAATGAATGGAATAAGAAGGTGTTACATTGTCCTTTAAAATGAAACAAAAACTGTCTTGTTATTCCAAGGCATTAAAGAGATATAAGCTTGCAAAGTATGAGAAAAAATTTAAAAAATTCCTTTTTCACTCCCTAAAAACAGCATGTGGAACATGTAGTAAAAATTTGCAAATGCATGGAGCAAGAAGGTGTTACATTGAACTTTAAAAGGAAACAAAAAGTGTCTTGTTATTCCAAGGCATTAAAGAGATATGAGCCTTCAAAGTAATACAATAATAACTCCTGCAAGAAACTTAAAACAGTTAAAGTAGACTGGATGATTACCTAATAAAATTCCACTTAAAGAAATTTCATTGAAATATATTTTCAAAATATTATTTTACACAACAAACAGCACCCAGTCATAGATACTAGAAGCACAGAAAAAAATATAATGATTCCGGTAGTTGTTCATTATGAAAAAATTGCTTAAACTTGAGAAAAAATGAAAAATGGCCTTTTTCACTAACCAGAAACAGCCTGTGAAACAGGTAGTAAAAATTTTCAAATGCATAGAGTAAGAAGGTGTTGCATTTGTCTTTAAAACGAAGCAAACACGGTCTTGTTGTTCTCAGGCATCAAAGAGATATAACCCTCTAAAAATTTAAAATTTATGCAAGATATTTTTGGCATAAGTTAAAGTAATTATGAACATAAATAAAGTCTTTTCATGCAAGAGCTCTAAATATATGTATCGTCAAATATATGATTCAAAATAGATCGTGGGGAAATGTAACACCTTCTTGCTCTATGCATTTGAAAATTTTTACTACTTGTTCCACAGGCCGTTTTTGGTTAGTAAAAAAGGCCATTTTTCATTTTTTCTCAACTGTAAGCAATTTTTTCATAATGAACGACTACCGGAATCATTATATTTTTTTCTGTGCTTCTAGTATCTATGACTGGGTGCTATTTGTTGTGTAAAATAATATTTTGAAAATATATTTCAATGAAATTTCTTTAAGTGGAATTTTATTAGATAATCATCCAGTCTACTTTAACTGTTTTAAGTTGCTTGCAAGAGTTATTATTGTATTACTTTGAAGGCTCATATCTCTTTAATGCCTTGGAATAACCAGACAGTTTTTGTTTCCTTTTAAAGTTCAATGTCATCCCCTCTTACCCCATGCGTTTGCAAATTTTTACTACCTGTTCCACATGCCATTTTTAGGGAGTGAAAAAGGAAATTTGTCATTTTTTCTCATACTTTGAAAGCTTATATCTCTTTAATGGCTTGGAAAAACAAGACAGTTTTTGTTTCATTTTAAAGGGAAATGTAACACCTTCTTACACCATGCATTTATAAATTTTTACTACCTGTTCCACAGACCGTTTTTGAGGAGTGAAAACGACCATTTTTCATTTTTTCACAAGTTTAAGCAATTTTTTCATAATGAAGGACTACCGGTATCATCTCATATTTTTCTGTGCTTCTAGTATCTATAACTGAGTGCAAAAGAAAAAAAAATTAGAACTCCACAGTCCTTCATGTACTTTTTACTTAAACCGTTTAAACTTAAACCGTTTCGTTTTGTGCACAAATCAAAGTTCATTCTTTTAGCTTTAAAATAAGCCATGTTTGATCTTTCTACCACTTTAAATAAATTTACCAGAGCTTTTAGAAAAAAATCTGGTATGGGTCCCACACTACTTCCTTTTACGTGTAAATTTCTTTGTAGATGCCTTAGTGTTAAATTTATGCTATGAGTGAGCAAGATATTAATTCGAACATTTACACCCCTAGTTTGCTTCGAAACAATGCAAAACAAATGTTTTACAATGATTCATTTACTAAATATCGCCGATTTTAACATCATTCAGTGAATTTTTCGCAAAATATCGCCAATTGCGCCAAATTGAGCCCAAATTCAAAAAAAAAAAAAAAATTCGCCAAATTTGTCGCCAACTTGGCGATATGTCGCCAAGTTGGCGTCAAACACTTGGCGACCAAAAGCTTGGCGACATAACGGAAAGTGGTCGCGCCAATGCATATCTTTCCCTCTGCATTGAAATTAACACTGATTTTCCCCAAAAAAGGGGTAAAACACCCCCTTGGGAACATTCAAATGCAACCACAAGGGGAGGTGCACAACTAGACCATCCTCAGAGCCTACATACCAAGCTAGAAGCTTCTACGGCATATAGTTTTTGAGTTATGCGACCCACATACGCACACACGTACATACAGACGTCACACGAAAACTCGTCGTAATTAACTCGGGGGTGGTTGAAAAATTTTTTTCGGCTGCTTATATGTTGGTAGGTACATATGCACGTGCTGACAGGTCAAAAAAACTAAGGAATTTTCATTCGAGGGTGAGCAAAATCAAAATTTAGACTCAAATTTGAGCGATTTTTTTTTCGCGATCACAATACTTCCTTTACTACGTAAAAGGAAGTAAAAGATCAAAAATGCCGAATTTTACTCACCGGCAGAGCAAAAAAATGGCTATATCTCGAGAATAAAATTTTTTCGAGGAAAAAATGAAACAGTTTGGAGGTACAGAGTATTGGTACATATTACCTACCAAATATGATCAAAATCAAAAATGGTGCGGCACGGCCCATTTGTTGATTTTATATCGAATGACCCTAACATAAGCGCCAATCCAGTAAAAAAATCGTGCAAGTGGCAAATGTTGGCGACAAACAGCAACTCCCGTTGTTTATTTCCACTATCGCTTCTCCATGAATTCACTATAGACCAGGGGTCTCTAAAATCCAAATTATGGCTCTTGGACAAAACGTGGCTCACGGGCATATAGAACCTGGCCCTTGCATAAATCTGCCAAGTCATAAATATTAGGTACGTTCAACTCCACTATCAGAATTACTAATGGATACATATTTTGCATACGAGTATTAGGAGGAAGATGAATGCAACATCAATCGTTAAAATATTCAGTGACGCCAAGTAGTCCTGCTCCTCTATTCTGTCTTACTCTACCGTACAAATATTTCTTTATAATTTTTCGTGATTTGTTTCTGGGTCATTCCATGTCAAGTGATCCAACGTTTTTTACCTTACATTTTTGTATTTCTTTCTTTTTTGGCTCATCAATTGTACCCCTTGAGGTAATCAAAAGTCTCAATTTTTAGATTTTTATCTCTATTATTTTTTCATTTATGAGACTTTGAACTTTGGATAAACCCTCGTTTTTCCATGGATAAGGGAACATAAAAGGGACCATAACTCTGCACCAAATATAAATAGAACGATTTGGTAAATGTCATTTTAAAGTACGTTAGTTACGGTTTAATCTGATATGCAACATGACTAATTTTATAAAAATTTTCTTTTTTAAAAAATGAAATTTAAATTTCAAATTTAAATTTCTCGAAAAACACATAATGAATTTTTTTCAAAAAATTCTCAAAAATTCTTATGTATTTTATCTATGTTTGAACAAATTTTTAGATTGGGATCTCAATGGGATCATATTTTTTTTTTTTTGAATTTGAAAAAAACTGTATAGGAAAAAAATGATATTTTTTAGATTCTATTTATTTAAATACCAAGTTCCCTTGCTTGTAATGGTCTAAAAAGTAGTAAACAAACATGAATATGTTTAAAGTGAGCTGGCATGAGCTTATAGATTTGTCAGGTTCAACCCCCCCCCCTTTCTTCCCCCGCACAACCACTCTTTTTTATTTCAAAACTGTTCAAAATGTTAAAAAAAAAAAAAAAAAAACTGTTTGATACAAAAAGAATAGTAAACTTATTTAGAGTTGGTAAATGGGTTTCCTTTTACTAGACGAAGTATCCCCCTCCTCCACACAAAATTTACCATTAACGCTGTGCTATTATGACGTCTAACCTGTGGGGAATGAATTGACTATTATTTTTACTCTAGGTAAGTGAGCTAGCATTAACTTGTAGATTGGTCAGCTCCCCCTCTCTTCCTTCCCGACCCAACCATTTTTTCCCCAAACTGTTTAAAATGCTAAAAAAAAAACCTCTTTGGTACAAAATGAACAGTAAACTTATTTAAAGTTGGTAAATGGGCTTCCTTATAGCAAGGCAAAGAACAGCCCTTCTCTTACCCAAATATACCATTAACACTATACTAATATGACGTCTCACCTTTGGATTGATTTGAGGATTATTTTCCCCCTAGGGATATATTGTTTTTCAGACGAAGTGTTTCTTTTTCAATCCGACCTTCACAAAGTGTACTTCCATTCAATATCTGAATTTAAACTTATGATTCATTTCATCCCCTACCCCAGCACCAATCTTTAATTTTGGAAGGAAAAAAGAAACGGTTCGCCCTAAGATCATAGCAAACAGCAAAATAGCACTGTTTCCCCTTGTTCTCATAATGTTTTCCCATTATTTTCACACAAAACTGAAAAGAAATCAAAGTATCAGGTCATATGTCAGTCCCCATCACTGCCTTTCCTTTCTCTTATTGGACAAAGCTCATGAGCTAATAGGAAAAAGTAACAAACAGAACAAACTGAAGCACTACCAGACATCAGTAGAGACTAAGGCTTTGAAATGGGGTTAGGGGGGATGATAAAAAAAAAAGTTCGGAGAGGGAAGGTAGGGTAAGGAGGGGGAGCAATCTGTGAAGAAGTTAAACAACATGAGAGGTTATGATCAAAAGAACTGTTTGTTTAATACATAATTGATTTTAATATAGATATATCTTGCTGCATTACTTTCCTTTACAATAAAATGAAAGAAGAACACAAACAATTAAAAAAATTAAATAACAGCTGCACACTAGATAATGTGGAAAAATAGTTATGGGGACATAGACATATGATCTGATAGTTTTGATTTATTTTCAGTTTTGTGCAAAAAGAATAGAAAAAAACGATGAAAAGAAAACAGTGCTATTTTGCTGTTTGCTATGATCTTGGGGCGACCCATTTATTTCCTCCCTTCAAAATTAAAGATTGGTTGGCTGGAGTAGGAGATGAAATGAATCATAAAGTTAAATTTCAGATATTGAATGGAAGTACACTTTGAAGTTCGGATCGAAAAAGAAACACTTCGTCTGAAAAACAATACCTAGGGTGAAAATAATCCTCAATTCAATCCCTAGTTTAGACGTCATATTAGTATAATGTGAATGGTATTGTTACAAATCTTGTAAATAGTTGTGGTTTTTCCTGCCTTGCTTTATTTTCATTAGTTTTGGTTTTATCTGGCGACATGTTGCAAATGTATCTGAAGATATCACCTTTATCATCTGTATACCGGCCCTGAAACACTTTGTAGTTTTTACACTTGCCCTAACTTTGATAAGCGTGAAGACATTTTCCCGTGGTTTTTCTTTTTATCACTAGAATTTGTGAATGGATTGTTCAAGTTATGAATGAAACAAAATATTCCGGGTTTTTTCTAGAATATTGTGGACATTTCTTTCCGTGTATAAATAGCTGGCCTTGAAACACAAGTCAGTTAGTTTTTTTCAGATGTTGATTTCTGAGAGTGCTCGTTTTTATTCGCTTTGGGCGAATGTTGTTTTTGCTTTTGTAATTTCTTAATTACTGTTCACGTTAGATACGTGGTGCTGATTTGCTGTTGAGAGTACAGTGTACTGTTTGCTGCCTAATTGCTGGATGTTTAGCAATTGTTTCCTGCTCTTATTGTAAATAGTGTACATACTTGTAAATAAATTTATAGTTACTTCCTCAAGATTGGAATGCTCATTTGAGGAAAGTTGAAGGTGCTACGGACTCGTTACAGTATATTTGGGTGGGGAGGAGGATACTTCGTCTAGTTATAAGGAAACCCATTTATTAACTTTAAATAAGTTTACTATTCATTTTGTATGAAAGAGGTTTTTTTTTTAAACATTTTGAACAGTTTTGAAACAAAAAAAGTAGTTGTGCGGGGGAGGGAGGAGGGGGGTGAACCTAACAAATCTATAAGCTCATGCCAGCTCACTTTAAACATATTCATGTTTATTTACTACTTTTTAGACCATCACAAGCCAGACAACTTAGTATTTAAATAAATAGAATCTAAAAAATATCATTTTTTTCCCTATAGTTTTATTCAAAAATTCAAAAAAATAGGATCCCATTGAGATCCCAATCTAAAAATTTGTACAAACATAGATAAAATACACAAGAATTTTTGAAAATTTTTTGAAAAAAATTTATTATATGTTTTTTGAGAAATTTAAATTTGAAATTTAAATTTCATTTTTTAAAAAAGAAAATTTTTATAAAATTTGTCATGTTGCATATCAGATTAAACCGCAACTAACGTACTTTAAAATGCCATTTACCAAATTGTTCTATCTATATTTGGTGCCGAGTTATGGTCCCTTTTATGTTCCCTTATCCATGGAAAAACGAGGGTTTTTCCAAAGTTCAAAGTCTCATAAATGAAAAAATAATAGAGATAAAAATCTAAAAATTTAGACTTTTGATTACCTCAAGGGGTACAATTGATGAGCCAAAAAAGAAAGAAATTCAAAAATGTAAGGTAAAATTTTTCTCAGATTTTGGATCACTTGACGTGGAATGACCTTTCTATAGATTTTAAGCACAGTAAGACCTCGAACCGAAAAGAAAAGCAATTTCAGTGCAGATTAGATTTGTTAAAATTTGACATTTTAAATAACTTTTTCATTAATGCTTGAAAAAGAAGTGTTTTTATACTTTTACCGAGAAAATGGTTCTAAAAGCAGAGAAGTACTAATTTCAAAAGGGTTGAGTCTCCCTCCTTGCCCCCCATTATGGGCGCTCTTGCTTTAAATTAACCACAGCTGATACAGTCAAAAAATACATGACTATTGTGCTTTCCTTTCTCAAAACCATAAAAAATATTTCATGTTCTTGCACATCATTCCCGTAATCAGAGCTATAAAATCTGCTCCAACTACAGCCCAGCATTTTCTAGGTGAATCTCCCCTTGTTCATCCTGGGGATACCCTCCTCCCATCAACCCCGATATTGTTGCGCCCCCAGAATTCGCAGCCTGTCGACCAAAAAGTTAGGAGACTCCTGAACTAGACGCATCCAAGTGGAGTTGGCTGCATACTGCAGGAGGTTTTCCCTGCATTAACACTGCACTCGCAAAAAAACTACTTTTACAGAGTTCATTTATTTAACAGTGGAAGACCTTAGAAACCGAGATTTTGAGTTGAATTTTTACATACATTTGTTTCTTTTTGACATTATTTTTCTTCACGTTTCAAATTCGTAAAAAATTTACTTAGAATGTATCAATACAGCACTTGTATATCAGAATAAGTTATAAAAAGAGTGAGTTTTAAAACTTATATGTTGATTTTATAATCATTGACTGATAAACATGCTTCATAGTCAAAATTGCAATTCTTTCACGGGCGGATCGAATAACTTTTCAAAGGGGGGCGACTGATTTTTATTTGTTACTTTTTACTAATGTATACTAGTTAGCAAATATTGATCTCAAAGATTTTGGACTTGAATTCTGAAACATTCCTGGGCCAGAGCTCCGAAACTCATTTCCCAACATAATTAAAACTCGTCCAAAAAAAAGTATTTTGAACTTCAATATCGAAAAATTACCGGTGGGAAGTCCATAAAGGGAGGGGCGATTGCCACCATCTCCCCACCCTTGTATTCGTCCCTGGTTAATCTGTTTCTAATTTTTAGTATGAGCACATTCAGAAAGCTGAACATTCTGAAATTCTGAAACATTTATGGGGCAGAGCTCCAAAACTCCTTCCCAACATAACTAAAACTCGTCCAAAAATACGTTTTTGAACTTCAATATCGAAAATTGCCGGGGAAAGTTCATCAAGGGAGGAGCGATCCTCACTCCCTTGTATCCGTCCATGATTAAAATCTTCATCTAATTTTTAATATGAGCACATTAAAAAAGCTCTATCACTAGCAATGTTTGGTGATATACCGGTAGGCCCGTCATTTAGGGGGAGGGGGCAGGGGGGGGGGTCAATTGCCCCCTCCCCTGACTTTGAGAAATCAATGTATTTACATGTAAGTGGGCGTGGTTTTTGTTATTTTCTGGTGAAATTCTATTGTGTTTTCACCCTTTGCCCTTCCCCCCGGAAAAACTTGAATTGCGTCCCTGTATACCGGGTTTGTTTGAAGTAAATTAACTTGCATTGTAGCTATGGAAAAAAATATGTGTTTCTTTCCAACTGCGTTTTTTTTCTTTTGGTGAAATGTACTTCATTTTAATTTTTCCAAAACTCAACCAAAACGTTGGTGTGTGGCGCACCCCCTAGCACCCCGAAAATCTACCTATTGGGGGGGGGGGGCTATTTCACTGAGACCCTGCACTGTACTGATTATTGAGAGTAAAATCATAATCTGCTTTCAGCTCAGTTCCAACATGTTTGATTATTGAACGTATCATGTGACAATGGCGTATATATGTTAAAATTCTGGAGGGGGCAAATATGACCAGGGTGGTCTCAAGGACGTAGTCAGGGCGGATCCAAGGGGTTCGGACCCCCCCCCCCTTCCCCCGTTCCCGATAGTTCACACTATTTCGTACCAGCAAAGATTTTAAAAAAAAAAAGGTTTTTTTCTTAAACGTTCTGACAACGAAGTTCACTTGCTATTCATCTGCCACATATGACGTCATTTTAACTCCATTCTTCTAGCGGCCTGGTGGTATTTGGTAAAGGTTTTGACTTAAAAACCCTATTTTTTATTGAGATTATAATCTTTCATTATAAATTTTTACTCAGATTCAGGGTTTAATTCTAACCTGCATTTGGCCGCTTTTCTTCAAAATGTCAATAAAAGTAGAACCAATATTGACAAAATACGGATTCAAAATTTGATTTTATAAATATTAAGCACCCAAAATCCCAAAGTTTTTAAGTTTTAATCTCCGTCCCTCTCCCCCGCTCGCCACACAAAAAGAGGGCTTTTGGCAATTTATTTTGGAAATCTAATTCTGAGCCAAAGAATATGTTTGTTCTGAAAATGTAAATAGAGAAATATCTTGAGCGAAAATCACAGGGGGCCCCGATGGGAGGTCACTGTGACCTCCCAAAAATTTCCTTACAAGGCAAATGGGGACACAACTGCAACTTTTAAGTGCCCTAATGTCGCTTTTAATTCGATGTACTTATGAGTTTATAACCCTATTTTATGATTCGGTAAGAGTTGGAGTTCCATTCAGAAAAATTGGAAGCAATTTAAAGGCGCAAATCCTAAAATTTAAGTTTGGGGTGCCCGAGGTTAAACATGACGATTTCTTAAATTTATACTTCAATCCTTCAATAAACATACAAATCAAGAGCAAACGCAACAAAAATTAATAATATTGCAATAAAAAGTGGAATTAAATAATATGTTGTTATAGAACAAATGTATGCATATAAATTGCTTAAAAAAATATACTGAATTGAAGAATTATTTTTGTAATAAACAATGCATCGAGCAAGTTAGGACACACTATTAAAACTTTATTCAACAATTCAAAATCATATTCAAATTAACAATGAAAAGCACTAGCAGAAAACACAATCGAAATACGTTCTTGTATTAGAAAATCACGAAGAGTCAAAACTTCAACAACTTCCCTACATGTAATATTTTAGAGCATCTGATAGATTTCAGTGTTAAAAACAAAATAATCCTACCTGCAAATTTTCTGCATCGGAATCAGTTATTTCAGAGACATCAACTGTCGAAAGCTTTTCGTACGAGATAGGTTTCATACTACCGGTTCAATTTATCAAGTAGAAATTGTTGTAGGTAACCATTAACGTTCTGATACTGATTTTAACTATGCACGAAAATTAAAAGAATGTGACTTTTCAGCCATCAATATTTCATTCACACATGAAACATACTAGTGAAAACAATAACGAAAGTCGTGCTGCGTTGGAAATTATTGCAGCGCATTTTTGTTGTGTTTCTGCTAAAATCTATTTGCAGCAGCCGAAATGCATCTAATCGTTCTTCTTCTGTCGACTCGAAACCAACTTTTATGATTTGAGTGGCTCATTCGAAGATTTAAAAAAATATATTAATAGTGTGAATAAAGTATTTATAATATAAAACAAACGATAAAGTTGATTTAAAAGTAATTATTAAAAAAGAATATGCTTTCTTTTTTCAATGCATTAAAATTATTTCATAATATTCACCGTGCTTTTAATTTGTTCGAAGAGAATGGGCAACGTGCAATTTCGTTCCTTTGGTAACAAGCAAACAAACGATTCCGTTGTGAGATAAGTTTAAAAAAAACTCCACAAATAAGCGATCGAAATATTTTTTCCAAGATGAGTTTGGATTTGCGATCAAGGTGTTATTTTATTTTATTAATTTGAAATTTTTATTCAAATCGAATAGTGTTAAAACATTGTAATAATATTTGATTTTGTATTCTGATTTCTGGATATATGGAAGGATTTGAATTTGAAGTTTATAAATTCCTTAAAAGGGGATATTTCGATAATTGAGAATCTGGTGTGGTCATCAAATTTTTGGCGGTTGTTATTTTATATTGGTAACACTTTGCTATAAGATTGGGAGATTATTGGAAAGATATTTTTCGCACATTAATTGGTGACAAAGATTTGACTCCAATTTAGAAAAACCGAACACAATATCGAAATCATTTCTTGCGTCTTTATTATTTTTGTGTTTCTTAAATTATGCCTTTTGTTCCTGAGAAAAAGGAATACTTTTTATAGGATGCTTCGTTTGTTCCCTTTAGAACTCTGACCGGAAAGATTTTGGTATCTGATACTCCTGTAAATTTTTCATTTGTACCCAATTATTTGCCACCAAACATGTGGAAGTATTTGCTTTTAGACCTTGCCGACGTTTTTCAAAAGTAGACCAATTGGTGGCCAAAATTTAGCGACTCATGATCTCAATTATTGAAATATCTTGGGCTATAACAGTGAGGCTAGTTAAATGGGAGCATTTTTCTGCATTCCTTAAGGTATTTACCTATTAACTCTACTCAAGCACGGTTCTGGGGGGGGGGGGTTACGCGATCATCACTCTTTTCTTATACAACTAAATATAGCCTAAAACTATTTTTGGGGCTTATGTTTCGAAAAAATCACCAAAATGGTTCTGTTTTTTCATAAAAATTGCACTCTACCCCCTTTTTTTCCAAAAATTCCCTCCTAAACCAGAAGCTAGATCCACTCTTGATTCTACCGCAGCTACAGATTTGGCAGTTAAAACATCTTTGTTAATATAATACCGTGAATAACGCGTGTAAACTGTAGTTCTTTTAGATTATCCACATATTATTAGCTAGAAAATATAGTACATTATTTATATGCGTAAAATGATAATACTAACAAGCTTTTCTTTTTTCGGGATATAAAAAAAAAACTCTCCTTTTATACAGGGGCGGCATTTCAACAGTTTGTTTGAGTTGGCAAGTTTGTTAAATATGAAGCACCTCAGCATGGAAAAAAAATACATATTAGTTAAAAGAAAAATTTCTTAAACTGGATTTAATATTAAGAAAAATTGGAGTTATTAAAACAATATAAATTTTTATGACCAAACTTTAAAATTATTTAGAATTAGTTATCACATAAAATGTCATGATTAGAAATTAGTTTTTAACTTTTAGTCAAGTTTTAATCTGCGATGTTTGGAGTCAAGATTTTTTTTACCATAGATTTCCATTGTCTTGTGCTATTTCCCCAACAGCTAAAGTTGAAAATCCTTTCTTATCCCGTTATACTTGATTCAGAGCATTTTTTTTCCATTCCTCTGTTTTAAGACAGTCTTGAGAATATGTTTATTGATAAGTTTTATCAATTTTTGTTGAAAATGGGCAATCTTTTACAGTTCCTTTTGCACGTGATCGTTGATTTGTGTTATACATAAATTGAATTTACCCATTTTTTAACATTCTGTGAAAAATGTTTGCGGGTGCGATGGCCCCCTCTTGCCCCCTTATTTGCCGCCTCCTGCCTTTTATATATTATGTATAAAAAGCTGCTTATAAAATTTGATTATGATTCTCACTTTTCAAACATCAACTCTCTGACATTATTGGTAGTCAGTCAGCCTGACAACAAATTTTGAAGTCTGGAGCAAAGACTGAATAATAATTTGGCAATATGTTTCTAATAAATATGCAAGGATCAAAAATGTTCATAAAATTACTTTATTTATATGATTTATCTATTAAATTTGTATTTTAATAGTGAACTGGAACATAGTTTTCTCAAGGAAAGAATAAGTAGCATAGAGAAGCATATTTCTGCAATAAATTACGATATTTCATCAGTACCTCGCACAGCAAGCCCATGTAAGAGATTCTGGGGACAAACTTGCCAAAACCATTGTACAGTTTGCATCAAAGGAAATACTTGAATCAAACTTTTGAGGGCAGCCCTAGGAGAATTTTCTGATATCCTGGCGACTGTTCAAGAATATAGAGAAACACAAGTAAATATGATAACTTTCTTTGCTTTTATTGGAATTAGCAATCAGAAATGTGTGTTAATTTACTTTTTATAAAAACTGTTTAGCTGAAATAGTTTTGATTTTGTAATGTTTTATATTCTGTGTATTCAGTGGCGTACCCAGCTAAAGGGCTTAAGCCCCTCTCAGAAGCATGAAGATGAGCCCCCTTCACAAAATCAAACTGCTTAAAATGTGTTTTTTGGAGTTATTTTTTGAAAATTTGCCGAGAGATCGCCCTCAACTTCTTTCTCAATTCAACCAAAAATGACTAGAGGTTCTTCTCTAAGACCAGGAGCGCCCTGATGGGAGGTCACTGTGACCTCCCAATAATTTCCGTATTCGCGTCATTTTACTGACGATTCGGCTATTTGAAGACAATATTGCAACATTGAGTTATTTGTTCTTTTTAGTTTTTAGAATTATGTTTTAAAAGATGGCTGTTTTTTCTCACTAAATATGATGCATGTATGGCATGTGTGCATGATTGTATTTTATCATTTGGTAAAATTGGAACTTCATTCGGCAAATGGATAATTTTACCCCTCTCAAAAATTTTAATTCAGAGCGCCCCGTCTATGACTTCAAATTCAAAAACTTTCCGAAGGAGGCCCTCTCAGGAAATAATCCTGGGTGTGCCACTGTGTGTTGCAAACTCTTGTTCAATGTGACATGGAGTGATTGTGAATGAGTATTTTACCTCGTCGTATTTTGATGGCATTTGTATCATATCATTAACATTGAAGATTAATTTCTGTAACTTTTAAATAGCGTAAACTTTCGATTATCTACAGAATAGGGTGTGACGGTAACCGCGGATAATCGGAAAAACAGATAAAAAGCAGTATTAGGGTATACAATGTCTGAAAAAATCTATAATAAAACACATACATTTAAATGATATCTAAAACTGAGAAAATTAAATGTAAAAAATATCATTAACCCACTGACGGTTCTGGGCGTCTTATCACGTCCATTTAGCATGTAGTTCTGGAACTGTCGGACCGCGGGGGGGGGGGGGGGGGGGGGGTTAAACGCTAAAAATGCATTTGCATTTTACTACGATCAGTAAATCATCACCATAAAAAAAGTATCAGGAACTCGTGGATAATTGTGAGTTTACTGTAATATATATTAACTAGCTGCCAGGGCAGCTAGATTAGCTTCCTGCGGCATGTTGATGCATAACGTCCCCCTTCTCTAACTTTTACCTCATTCTGAAGTTATATTATTTGATATAATTTAATGTTCATTCGATTTCAAGACGTACCACACACGTGGCCCGGTGTTGCACGGGCACTTCGTGCCCTGAAAGTAGTGAGAAAAATTTCAAGAAACTACTCCCCGCCAAGGCGGCTCGCTAACAGGCGCTTCACGCCTTTACTTTTTTCCTATGTAAAAAAATCATTCGAATTATTGAGATGCTTCGCGCCTTCAAGATGGTGAGGAAAGTTTTAGTAAGTTCAGCTCGCTCAAAGGAAAAAAGCAGACATAGATACTCACTTTTTAATATAAGTAGATGGCTTTTCAACAAATGAATGTTTCAAAATATTACAAGTAGCTAGCGATAAAAATACTATGTAAGTGGCCCGCTGATGAGTTTCGTGTTTGATTTAGTTAAGCCTTTATTCAAAATTCTCATCATTGTTATCACTGTTTCATAGCAACTACGTTTCAACAATGGATTTCATATTTAATCATTTATTAGGCTTAATCGCTTTAAATTTGACTACTTATTAATTGATATCTTCGTTAATTAAAATCGTATAATTATATAGATTGAAACTAATGAAGCCTGAAAAATTACCTATCTATCGGTACCTGGTTCGACTTTCAGTTTATTGGCATTCAAGAGAAAGAAGCGTGACATAGAAAGAAAGATAGAAAGAAAGATAGAAAGATACTCAGTTTTTAATATAAGTAGATATTTATGAATATTAGCCTCACGCAAAAAATGAGCTGATGATTCTCTTTTTGTCTCTTTACCAGTGGCCCTGTTGAAATATCTTGCTTTTCCATTCATGATGTAAGACGAATAATAATAACTAGCATGGGTGCCCATAATCAAAATTTTAGACGGGGCTCAGTAATGTTCTTCATGGTTTAGCAAGATATTTTCCTTATGGAAAGCAATTTCAGTTTATATTCGAGTTGTTAAAAGTTGATATTTTTAATAATTTATTCATTTATGGTTGTCAAAGAATTTTTTTTTACATTTTTGTTGAAAAACAAGTTTGACAAATTTTACAGTAAGTTAAAAAGAAGATTTCTGTTTTTGTCAGTAATTTTTTAAAAATGTTATTTTTAATCAAACTCAAACTAAGAGTAATTTAATATATGAATCAATAAATTTGCAACATGTGTTCTATTAGATAAAGTAATTAAAGTTTTTAAAAAACAAGTGTTTTTACAGCATCTTAGATAAGACAAGTTTTGTTTTGAGTAAAATGATTGAAATCAATAAAATTAAGATATAACCTTCTGATTAGGCATTAGGTATTAATGCAACAAATTTTTATAAAGCATATAAGTGTTTTTGAGCAATTAAAAAATTAAAAATGAATGAATATTAATTTTAAATTTTATAAAAATTAAAATCTCCAATTATTTAATAAAAGCTGTATATATTTCAGCAGGAGGGAAGAGAAAGGTATTGATATATGTGGATAATTCTGTTTTATTTGAGTCTCTACCAGTGTATTTTATTAGCTTTCAGCATTTGTATACATATAGAAAATCTTATTTTTATTCTCTTATTTTTTGTAGATTCGCCGTACAGAAGCAAAAGTTGTTTTCCAATTTTCAAAGTATGATAACATTTGCAAGCAAGCTAAGGTAACTTTTATATTCTGTTGAGAAATATTTTTTATTTTCTAAATTCTTGCCTTTTTTTCATGGTCTATTCTTTATTTCTCTACATCACTAGTACAGCTGCAGTACCCGGAAAACTGCCCATCCTGTACTGATTCTGTAAACAACATATCCAGCGTATTTTTTTTTCATTCATCTATTACTACAATTTATATCACTGGTTCCTAATCTAGCGGTGGGGGGAGGGGGAGAGATATCGCCTCTAAAGTTGCGATTTGACTCCTCGGGTAAAAATAGTGTTTTAATAACATTTCACTAATGAAAAAGAAAACAGTAAAAACAAAGGTGTACATAAGTTTTAGCTATGTATACAGTATGCTTGCTAAAACTTATGTATCGACTAAATTCATTTGTCCTACATTAAGATAGTTCTGTTAACACATACTTACCTAAGAGCCAAATATCAAAGGATTTTGATAAGTAACCAAATATGGCAACCTTTTGTTATCAAGAGCACAAAAATTTCGTGCAGTATACAAATGGTGTTTTTCTCCTTCCACTTCTTATAAGCTTTTGCAACCATAAACTGTTTTCAATTTGAGTTTAGTATTGCACGTACAATAGAAGATCAAGAGCTTTTAGTGACAGAGACAGCTTTAGCTACCTACTAGCAGAACCCGGCTGACGTTGTTCTGCCTAGATGTATATTTCGTCTCCACATGGTGTTTTGGATGTAAAAATCTATAAAGCGTTGTTGAAAATAGGCATGAAAGATTTTAAGAATTCTAAATGAAGCAAAGGGCCGCCAATTATTTTTATAAAAATTAAAAAATACTGAGCAATGAAAAACTTCACACATAATTTGATTTTAGATAGGAATTTTATTTACACATCAAGACGAAGAAGCTCTCCACAAATCGTGAAAAGAGATCTTCGTTTTGAAAATAAAATTTAGAGACACATAAAATGTATAATGTGACTGGACCATGAATAGCTCTTTTAAATTAATTAAAAAGGAGAGAGAGAGAGCATTGAATAGTAATAAAATGAAATTGACATATTTACAATAGAATGTGACTGGACCACAAATAGCTACTTTAAAGTTATAAAAAAAGCACAGTGAACAAAAATTAAGAGAAATGTACACATTTACAATTACGTTCTAAAAATGCACTGGACATTCCAAAAAAGTAGAGCATCAATTGCTCCTTCAAAAAAAGAAAAAGGAAAAAAAAAACACGGTGAACAGTAATAAAGAGAAATATACATATTTACAAAAGTAGACCATCAATTGTTTCTTTAAATTCAAAAAAAAAACAATAAAGAAAAATTAACGTATGTACAATTACGTTGTAAAAATGCACTGATCAATCCAGAAAAGTAGACCATCAAATGCTCTTTTTATTTCAAAAAAAAAAAACACGGTGAACAATAATAAAGAAAAATGTACATATGTACAATAAACGTTGTAAAAATGCACTGATCAATCCAAAAAAGTAGACCATCAATTGCTCCTTTTATTTAAAGAAAAAAAAAAGCACGGTGAACAATAATAAAGAAAAATGTACAAAAATGTATCCACAAAAGTAGACCATCAATTACTCCCTTAAGTTCAGGAAAAAAACATGGTGAACAAAAAAAAAAAAAAAAAAATACAGATGTACAGTTATGTTGTAAAAATGCACTGATCAATTCAAAAAAGTAGACCTCAACTGCTCCCTTAAATTTAAAAAAAAAAGCGGTGAACAATAATAAAGAAAAATTTACATATGAAAAATTACGCTGTAAAAATGCACTGATCAATTACTTCTTGGCAATCTGAAATCAATTTGAATATTATATTTGGCGCTAAATGTACATTATTCCATAAGGCGTTAAAATAATTTCCAACATTGCGGTATATCATAGCAAATAGTATGGACATGAAAACGAACTATTGATTGGATGTTTGGCGAGAAAATATAGTAACATACTTTGATTGAAAACAGCAATAGGTATAAAGAACAAAATAGAGTTCGTCTGGAAAATAATGCATGACATCTAAGCCTCTACAAATCTAAAGGAGTTCCGAAATATGAAACTGAATCTCATTTGTTTTTAAAAAAGTATTAATCTGTTAATCAAATACCTTTTTTATCCTTTATACTTGAGATAGTTATTGGGAAAACTTCCATTATTGAGGGCTCTTGGCGCGATTTAAAAGATCGCCAAATTTACGGTAGCAAGCAATTCCAACTATCTGTCAGAGAGTTGAGTTGATACACTAAATACTCGATTGGATTGATGAAACCCTTCGAAAATGGAGTTTAAAATTGAAATTACAAAGACAGAATCAGGACTAAAACTGAAATTATAAAATAACTACCCATCGGATTTTGTTGAAACTGGTCTCTAAACCTTCCCAGTACCAAAAGGAACAAACGGTGAAAATTTCAGCCAAATCTCCCGGGTAGTTTCTGAGATCTTAGGGAACACACACACACATATACACATTTACCAACATTTATTTTTATATATATAGACTAGCGATACCCGCACGGCTTTGCCCGTGGTATAAAATGAAAAGTTCATTTGTAAAATAATGGATATAGCAGAAAAAAACACTATTTTAGTTATAATTCAACTATAATTCCTTCAAAGTATGATATAAAAATCTGGTATGGACCCCACACTACTTCCTTTTACGTGTAAATTTCTTAGTAGATGCCTTAAGTGTTAAAATAGTGCTTGGAGTGAGCAAGATTACAGTTCAAGCATTTACATCCCTAGTTTGCCACGAAACAATGCAAAAAAATGTTTTACAATGATTAATCTACTAAATATCACCGATTTTAACATCATCCAGTGGATTTTTCGGAAAATGTCGCTAATAGCGCCAAATTGAACCCAAATCAAAAAAAAAAAAAAAAATCGCCACATTTGTCACCAACTTGGCGTCAAACACTTGGTCGCGCCAATTCATATCACTTTTGTCTGCATTGAAATTAACACTGATTTACCCCATAAAAGGAGTAAAACACCCCCTTGGGGACATTAGAATGCAACAGAACCAACTCACAGAAACCAACAGACATCTTACCAAAGTTTAAAAGAAGAAGAAAGTTTTCTTATCTAACTTCAAAAACAAAATAACACATTTTCCGAAATGACACGATTTAGAAAGAACGTTGAAATATCGCAATTTATACGATATTATTGAAGGTTCTTGGCGCTATTTAAAAAGTCGCCAATTTAGTAGCTAATTTGGGATACCTTGGATAATTCTGAACCCCTATCCCTTCCATAAATAAAGAAACTTACGTATTATCACTTTTGTGAAAGAGAAATTGTCGCCAAATGTTGAGGTATTCTCTATGAAGCTGATTACTTTTTGGCAATCTGAAATCAATTTGAATATTATATTTGGCGCTAAATATACACCATTCCGTAAGGCGTTAAAATAATTTCCAACATTGCGGTATATCATAGCAAATAATATGGACATGAAAACGAACTATTGATTGGATGTTTGGCGAGAAAATATAGTAACATACTTTGATTGAAAACAGCAATAGGTATAAAGAACAAAATAGTGCTCGTCTGGAAAATAATGCATGACATCTAAGCCTCTACAAATCTAAAGGAGTTCCGAAATATGAAACTGAATCTCATTTGTTTTTAAAAAAAGATTAATCTGTTAATCAAATACCTTTTTTATCCTTTATACTTGAGATAGTTATTGGGAAAACTTCCATTATTGAGGGCTCTTGGCGCGATTTAAAAGATCGCCAAATTTACGGTAGCAAGCAATTCCAACTATCTGCCAGAGAGTTGAGTTGATACACTAAATACTCGATTGGATTGATGAAAGCCTTCGAAAATGGAGTTTTAAATTGAAATTACGAAGACAGAATCAGGTCTAAAATTGAAATAAAAAAATAACTACCCATCGGATTTTGTTGAAACTGGTCTCTAAACCTTCCCAGTACCCAAAGGAACAAACGTGAAAGTTTTCAGCAAATCTCCCGAGTAGTTTCTGAGATCTTAGGGAACACACATATATACACATTTACCAACATTCATTTTTATATATATAGATTAGTTTAGAATGTTGAAAAAACGAAGAGGTGAGGTTGAAGGCATTCTTAGAAATTATCAAAAATCTATCTAATATTTAACTGTTTATATATATTAATATTACTAATATTTACCCTGTTTTTTATTTCAATTTTTAATAAATTTGTCTCTTCATCTCCCGGCATTCTTAGAAATTATCAAAAATCTATCTAATATTTAACTGTTTATATATATTAATATTACTAATATTTACCCTGTTTTTTATTTCAATTTTTAATAAATTTGTCTCTTCATCTCCCGTGGGGGCTCACATGCACACATAGAGGAGCTTCCGCTTAAATTTTAATGTTAATTTTGTTGTTATTCCTGTATAAAATGTATTTATTTTTTTTAAACAAGTTGTTAAGAATTATCCGTCATAATACATTATTGACTTAATGACGTTACAGCTTGTGTAAAAGTAAAATATTTTTAGCAAAATTTTTATTTAGGATGATTTGAAGAGATGTTTTGATGCTCGGGCCAAAGAACTGAAAAAGAAAAACTGCCTGGAGAAAGCAAGGAGCAAAAATCCTTCTAACTGGCGGAAAATTGTATCCTTTTTTAGCAGGAACAACATTTATTTTCGTAAATTGAAAAAACAAGTGAAATTGAATTTTTTTATTGATTGTTAATTTTAGAAATTTTATTTACATAACACTCATTGGTAATTTAGTATACATCTTCATCTGTTTTGTACCTGAATCCTTTTTCTTTTTTCTTTTTTTTTGGAAATTCAAAGCGAGTTACCATTTTTAACGGTCAAATACATGAAATGAAACAAAGAATAGTACACTTTATTTTGTATAGTTACCTTGCAATATTTTATCCTCGTAATGAAAAAGTGCAATATAGCCGAAACAAAATATCTTTAAAACTCGGAAAATAATATAACTTGTAAGTAAGTAACTATAGTTGGAGTAAATCTAACCTGGCATCGTAATAATGCTGCCATTAGGATCTGTGTAGCCTTCACTATGCTGCCAGGTTTGGTTTGTCCCAATTTGCTTCCAAAATGTTAGTAAGGCAGTTTTCTTTCTAAAACTATTATCAATCTCTTATTATCCAAAATATTAAAAAAAATAATGCATTTAACTATGTTATCTACTTTCTACTCTTTTTATGTGCTGTTTGAAAAATTATAGACCCCCCCCCCCCCCCGATGAATAAAAAGAAAAGAAAAGTGAGTTGGAGTTTATTATTTTGTCCCTTAAAGTTTATCATGTACTTGAAATTAATGATTGAAAAAGATTTACTTTATCAGATATTTTGAGACACACAATTTTTTTACTGCTATGGTGCTGAAAAAGTCAAAATGAGGGAATATTTTAACCTCTGACTCAACATATGAATAAAAGAAGGGGTTATTTTTGCATAATTTGATATTTAGCATTCATCTTGAAAGACAGTAACACAAAACTTAGAAAAGAAATCTGTTTTTATCGTACACAAGGCAGTTAGTTGTAAAAAATATAAATTATTTTCTAAACATGGCTAAAATACAAATTATTACTCATACAAAAGTTTTCTGGAAGATGTATATTTCATGAAATTCATTATAATGGAGAAAACTGTTTATCTTCATTTTAATATTTGCTAAATATCTCTTTGTTTACTTTTTGTATTCTTAATACTTAGTTATACCAGAAATATTCAGATCAATATTTTCTTTAACTTTAATTCAGGCAGAAGTAAGTGTTTTGTGATCTACATGCTACCAAGAGTATAATCCAATTTTCCAAGATATGTATTTTATGTTTGCCTTTTGTTGTGCATAAATTAATTTTTCATATTATTTTGTATATATTCTAAATCAACATTTTCGGAACTATGAGTTGCAGCCCACCTACGCATGATTGTATTAGGTTGGTGAATATAAATTTATACAACACAACTAATCTTGTTATATTCTCACGTTTTTAATTAACCACCCAAACCCTGATTTTTTTTTCAGCTGTACTTTTGCTATCTGACCATGTTTTTCCTATATTTAAATTTGACATTTTTGCATAAATTCAGCTACCAAATTCCACAAGTATTTTACCAAACATTATATTCATTGAGAAAATTCTCCCCTTCAGTAAAAATTGGAAAATGTAATTATACGTAGCATAATATTTGGTGCGAAACCGGACCCTATGTATGGACTTATTTTGTTCATAATCATTTCCCTGCTGTGCTACTGCTTTTGACTATTGTGAAACGCTTGTGCAACCTGCTCAAACAAATTACTTTTCACTTTATGAATGAGTATTTCAGTTCTTTCTACTTTTAAAGGAGCAATAAATTTTGTTTTGATGGACAAAATTGAATTTTAACTACAAAATATGCTGGGAAGAGTGCAAAAGGTAAACATAGTTTACCAGATAGGAGTCAACCACGACAAATTTTTATTGCAATAAAATGATTGAAAAAGGATGTTAAATGTTTTGAATTATGTTTTTTTTTTTAATTTTTAATATGCATTGAAATCTCATTTTCCCATTAATTGCATGTAATTTACTCTATTTTAGTGATTAAAATTTAAAAAATGCAAAAGTTAATTTTCAGATTATTGTTCCCCCAAGGTTGAAAAAGAAGTCAGTGAAGCTCAAGATCTCGCAAATCGTACCACCTGGGATCTTTCAAAGCAAATGGACCATTTTGAAAAGCAAAAACTTGAAGATATAAAGGTTAAATCATAAAACAATGCTTGTTAGTTGTATTTTCCTAGAATATTATTGTTGATAATAATTGTTATTGTTGTAGTAATAATATATTAATATATATTAATAAAACTATAGTATGTATATATATTACTACAGCAAAATCTGATTGCAGCAAATACTAATAAAAGCGAATATATGTTTCAGGCAGTGTTGGGGTTTTGGACAGGACAGGTGGATTTTACTGTCCAAAATTTCTTAAACCGTCCAAAAGTGTCTTAAACTCTCCGAAAGTGTACCAAAGCTATGTGGATTTAATACAATATCAATATGTATTTACTGCAATATTTGCAATGCATAAATATTCATATTAATTAGTTCTAATCAATAAATATTTGATAATACTTTTCTCTGAAAAATTAAAATTGTTAAAATTAATACAAATATTTTAAGTAAAAAAATTAATTTGCGAATAACATTGCTGCTTAAAATTTCTCTGTGTAAGAGTTGGTAGTGTTATAAAAAGAAATTTGCATAACCACCAAAGTAACTCGAAAGGAAAAAAATATTTTTAAATGTGTAATATATTTAGGAGGAAAAATACCTTAATTTTTTTTTTTTTTAAGAGTCCTGTATGATATTGTTTTACATGATGTTTGAATAAAACATCTTAAGATCCTCAGGGGCGGCCCTAGCGGCGGACATTCCGGACCCCTGTCCGGGGCGCCAAATTTTAGGGGCGGCATTTTGGTTTGAATGTCTAAAATACATTTTTCATTAATGACAAATTTGTACAAACGTCTTTTACAAACAAATTTCCTTTTGCAGCTTAGAAGCTTGAAACGAACGTGAAAGTTTTAGGTCTTATTTTTATCGTGAGCTCTTTGTTTCCTAATTGCTGTCGGGGACGTCATCTGATCACCCTTGCCTGTCAGTTGCGAAGCGAGACAGCGTCGTGTGTGGTCCGATTGGTCCGATTACCGACAAAGTACTTCGCATGATTTTGGACCCTAGGCCATGTCTGGGCCATGTGCTTTATGGCTCCTATTTTCCAAACTCTCTTCCTGCTAATTGTTTCCTTGAAACTGATGCAAAGGGGAGTGGGACAACCCTGGGAGTATGACGCTTTTATGATTTTGTTGTTTCGGTAGTGTTGCTTCTCTTTTGTACTAGTAAAAAGAAAAAACGTGCGTCATTTACAACACCGCCTCTTCGATAAAACGAGTTTTCTCTTTGGATAATTTTACCGTTTATTCGTGCAGGAAACTTTCAACGAATTAGGTAATTTTAGAAAGCCCCGTTCGTATCTTTGTGGCCGAAAAACTAAGTACCATTTGCTACGTATTGCAGCTAAACTCAACCATCATCAGCGTCGATCTTTAAGTAAAGGCAAAAAGTTCAAAAAATATGCTTTGGTTTGTCTTTAGGAAAGGAATATTTCTGAAGTAAGTTTCATGTATTTTCATTACTATTCGTTTCTTGCGATGTATTCATGAGGTTGAATAATATTTAATTTGAAAAACAGGCTTGCATGTTAAACTTGTATTTATAAAACAAAACTGCATCTCACGAACTAAATATACAGGGGTCCGGCCATGGTTACCAAACGTCCCGATTTCTAATAGTGTCAGTTTCGGTCTTATTAGGTAAAAAGCAAAGCCCAATCGAAGTTTTATCTTTGGTTTCAACTCTTGATTTTGCACCAAATTTAGCTATTGCTTTAAGAATTTTACTATCTTTGCCAATAAGTGTGGCAGGTGGCGAGAGGAGTTTCTCAAAATTAAAATTAATAAAAAAAAAATTTAAGTTCCACAACTCTTCAAGATAGATTAAATGGCCTAGTTACATTGGCAATTGAACACGAATTAGCTGAACAAATAGGTTTTAAAAAAATAGTTACAAATTTTGCAGAATTAAAAGTAAGAAAAAGCTTTTTAATTTTCTTGTTTCTTTAGGAGTTTGTAGTAATAGAGTACCACGGAAGAACAATGCATTGAATTGTAACTTTCGTCCTTATATTTCTTTTTTTTTAATAGTTATTTAACAGACTTAATAGCAGAGAATGAATATTACTACAAGTTACTACAGGAGGGAAAATAACGTTAAACATTAATTTGATCTCTCAAATTTTGTACAGCATAAGCAATTAATCTCTCATCAAGTTGTCATTAAAGTGTGTATCAAATACTAATGTTGTTTTATTGCATTCTTAATCAATGATTACTTAAGAACAAAAGATAAATTGATATTTTTGAAGCAATGATTTTATTATATTTTATTTCATCAATATTACTCCACTGCCGTTTTGATTATAACATTTCCAACATACTATCAGCTCTCAAGAAACATTTCTAAACTGGGTAAATATCATTATAAATCTTGTAATAATTCCTTATTGGGCACAAACAAGTAATAAGAGGTCATTTTCTTCTTATTGTTACTTAAATAATTATGTGTGTTTATATAGTTGTGTGTGTGTATGTGTGTGTGTGTACGCAGCATGTAAAAAAAGCCCTGATTTTTTTTTTCAAATAATTTGTTGACTTGACTGTATTATATTTTGAGATCTTTTCTACTCGACATGCTATTGTGGTACTTCTTTTCAATTTGTACTTTTTGTCTAGTTTAACTTATAGCTTTAACTAGCAGTACCCGCACGGCGATGCCCGTGCATTTAAATGGAAAGGATGCTCACTGAATAAATTTAAATTCACTCCAACCCTCTAAAGTAAAATTATTATAGTCGAAGCGGTATAGTAATTGGCCACTTTAGCGACATCGTATTTGTATGCTTGAATAAAAAATAAATGAAAAATTTCTGCATAAATAAGAAATACTTCATATGATACTATATTAATGCATTTTACTACTCATACTGTCTGAAAACACTTTTTCAGATATATTATTAGAAAAACAAAAATGTCAAATTGATAGTAATTGGCCTCCTTATCATAGTTATTGGCTATGAAACCATACAGTTATTGGCCATGTAAACATTCAATGTTATACTGGATTATTCATATATATATATATGAAAATATTATTCCTTTACTTGAATATAGTATACCATTGTATGAAGGTATTATACCGTTAATTGAATATATTTTCCATTCATTAAATATATTATAACATAGATTATAGCATTCAATATCTTTTTCCATCTTTCCCTTTTCTATTTTTTGACTTCTCCTTATTTATATTAGTCTTCTATAAAGCATTTTCTTTCTGTACGACTGCTTGTCCATTCCGTTTTTTTTTCTTTTCTTTATTTTTCACTCTTTTTGCTGCTTTTTCATTGTTTTCAATAGCTGCTCTATAACTCTCAGAAATTATAAAGAATGGTTTTTTTGTGCATCCTATTAAAAAAAAATTCTCCTACTTTTTGGCGCATTTTGTTGGTAATCATCGATAAATTTACTACAATGAGTTGTTTTGTTTGAAGTAGCTGACGTATACAAATTTATAGGAGTTTTCAGAGGAGTTATCACAATTGTTGCAGCTGTCACATTATTTTCATTAGTCAAATTTGCATTTGTTGTCATAATTGCAGTCAGTATTTCAGTATTGGTAGAGTTGTTTTTAGAAAAATCATTCTGGAAAAAAAAAGCGCCAAACTTTGTATAACGGCCATGTATTATTTGAAACTTCCTCCTGATATTTCGGTGCTTTTATCTTGTCCACTTCGCCTCCAAAAATATTTTAGAAGTCTTTTAGAGACATGAGCTTATTTAATACATTAAACTCTTCATCTGATTTTCTGTTGCTAAACATTTAGAGTTATCAGTAGCGTTCTCATCATAGGGGGCCAATTACTATAATTTTCTGAAAATATTGTGAGAGTTACTGGCCACAGCAAAACTTTAATTTTTAAGAATATATTCTTATATTACACCTCAAATTCACTTATTAGGCATCACAGCTATAAATCTCATAGTATTTTAAAAGCTGTAAATGCATTAAGTTCTTTTAAAATATCGAATAGGAAATTCTAGTCTTACCGTTTTCTCCACAACCTTTTAAACTACACTAAAAGTCCTTTTAAAGTTTAAAACAATTCGCTTAAACTACACTAAGTCATTTTAAAGTTTAAAACAATTCGCCAAATAAATCAAAAAGACAAAAGATATACTCAAATTTAGTAAATTTTCAAGGCTTAACTCTACACGTAAATTTAAACCACTGAAGAAAGAGCAGCTTGTATGGAAAATGGATCTAGTGTTTCAGTTTTGCGTACAGAGTTATGCCTTGAAATTTACTAAATTTGATGAATTAATATCTCCCGTCCTAATTAACGGAGAGAAACGTGTTAAAACTTTTCTTTTTCAGAAAAAAAACCCTTACCAGCGATATATAATGTTTTGGGGTGGAGGAAGGTTTCCCCCTCAATTATGGCGGGTACACCAAAAATGAGACTAATTAATTAATTTAAAAATAACTAATTCGAAATTTAGAATTTTGCCTTCGAGATGCATTACACGAGGATACGTTCGAATTTTTGGGCCAAGTTTCAGGTCTGTAGGTGCTGTGGGGGCTTCTGGCCAGCGGTTACAAACGTACAAACAAACTAACTAACACCGTCATCTTTATATATAGAGATAAACATGATTTGGTTTTATTGTGCTGCTTTTTACTGGAATGATCAAGTCAAGATTAATTTGCTTGTATTTATTGACAATTAATCTCTCTTATTAATTTATATATTTATCTTTTTATTATCCACGAAATGCTTTTTAGCTCGCACTTGACCGAGATTGATGTTCTTTTGATTTTTCAATCTGCTATGAGGACAAAAATAAGTCTGGCTCTTTGTTCTTATAAATACTTATTTAGCGACACTAATTCTGTAATGCAGGACCGGATTAACTAACGTAAGTCAAAAAATGGTAATGCTCCATCGTATTAAAAATCTTATTGCGCATCGAACTATATGAACGTAATTCCTAAAAAAAAGAACCTTTACAATTACTTTTTAGTGTTAAAAGATCGCTCGTCCCAACCTTTGTACGCGCCAAACGTTTTTAACTTCTCCTACTAAGTAGTCACAGTGATTTACGTTAGTCTGGTTTTGAGGCTCAGAATTCTCTTCGTCATAGTTACAAATCGTCTGCAGTTTGAGTTTATTTTTAATTTTTTTCGAGACTTAGCTCTAGCAGACTTTACATTGAAAAAACTTTTTTTCGTGGAGAGGGGAGGGGTTTCTGAAACCACGTTTTTTAAGGGAAAACACCTATAAAGATGAAAAGCATAATTTGAACTCAAGACGTTTAAACGGCTAGAACACTCACCCACCTGGTTTTTTTTTTTTTTTTTTTTTTTTTTTTTTTAGATCCCGATGAGGGCGACAATTTGAAAATTTGTCCGGGGCGGTAAAACTGCTAGCGCCGCCCCTGAAGATCCTAGATTGAAAAATAGTAAATTGCTGATATGCACTACATTTTGAAACTAGAGATTTCTTTTAATTTTAAGTTTTATTTATTCAGTGTCAGAACATGAAATGGCTCTAAGTTATTTTATCACTATAACCAAGAGAAGAAAAACTATGATAAAACTTTTTTCTCAGTTGACAAACTGTCATTTAGTGCTTTAAAGTCAATTATTGCACTATATTTTGAGCACCCTCACATGCATATCTTTGTAGAAAATTTTGCTATTATTAAAAGCAAAATAACTTAAACTCATGGGTACTAATTGAAATTTCTAGTGAAGAAGTGCAGCAGATATATAACAGATCAGGTGCATAAATTTAATATATTTTCAAATACATAGTTGAATATGCAATACACCACCAACTTGGCTATTTCGATCCATGGACTTCAGTTTCGGGCTTATTATGCCCTCATCAGCATGGAATACGAAAGTGAACGAGCTGGTGGCAAACATCCTCTTATAGAGCAAAGAGAGCAAAAAAAAAAAAAAAAAAACTGGTAGCTAATGTGAAATTAGAATACCAGGTAACCGCCTCTAAGCAAGTATGTATTGCATGTTCCTGCCTTAGCCCTTGCTTAGGGGCGGTTACTCACTGCTTTATACATAGTTAAATGTTCACATTCAATAAATAAGTCCTCACATATTTCTTTAATTAATAAAATATTTCTTTAGTAGATTTTATTCTGTTTTTGATACTTGCTCATAAAATACAATATCGCTAAAATCTGACAGATCCTGTTGCTGGTCATCACATTTATATTTGTATTGTAAAGAATCGGACTTGGTAGTAAACTTCAGTTCTCCACTATCCGGAACCATTTTAGCGTGTTAAAGCGTACTGCTACTAACAAATTAAAAATATCTATGTTATAAAATATAATATGCTTGCAAAACAATTAATTTGTCAAGAACAGATTGAAAGTTTTTTTAAAAACTTATATTGTAGTTATTGATTCATTATTATTAGTTACTTATTATAATCAACTTGGTGAGATGTTTTAATCTGTCTCATGGAAACTTTCATCTCTTACCCTCCTAACAATTTCTGAGAGGCCACACACAAATCATTTGTATGTTTAAATTGGTGCTTGACTTTTTGTAATCCAAACGTAATACTCTCTAGACATGTTGCTGCTTGTGTTGTCTTGAAATGTTAATGTAAGCAAGTAATTCTCCCCCCCCCCCCCTCAACTTTATTAAAATGAAATTGTTTAACTCTTTTAATTTTTCAAAATAATAATTGCATTTCTTTTTCTTACAGAAAGCATTTTTGGAATTTATCAAAATTGAAATGCTTTTCAATTGTAAATGCATCGAACTTTATACAAAAGCGTTTAATGTTGTGAAAAGTATCAATTCAGAGGAAGATTTGAAAGTAAGTTCAGCTTCGCGTTTTATGTTTAGTATGCTATTTTTTCATTACATGTTAAACAATAACAATTAACACAGAGAAATAGGCCCAGTAAAACTTCTACTCTTTGTGCTATCTTGTATCCTATTTTTAAAAAGGAACATCATATAATTTTTTCAAATCAGTGCAGTGTTAGCTTACCAGTTGTTGAAACAAATTCCAAGGGACCTTTAAAATCAGTTCATCTTAATCGTAGTTCTTCTCTTCCAAACAACAATAAACAACACAGAACAGGATGGGGATCTGAAATGTAGTTCATCTTAGCAGTAATTTGTCTTAAACGTATTAGAGTTAGCGAGATCCTGCTGCATCACTTTTAGGGTTTTCTACTATATCTAATTTGCATTATTCTCACATGTGGTAAAAAAATATCTATGATAATTATCAATGTGATATGTGAATTTAGGAGAGAAAAATCCAACTGTGGACAAATTTTCAACTTGAAGTAAAATTCTTGGAAAGCTGCAGAATTTGGAATAAATATACATTATCTGATTGTTGATTTAAGAGCCAGATGTGACCAAGGGGGGGGGGGGATCCAACTTCGGGTTAAACTTTAGGAACCGGGCGGTACACATGTTGTACCATAAGTCTCGTCTAGTTTAGAGGACGGGGTTGAAATTTTCACTCTAACCCTTTGGAGCTGGGGATTTTTTCAAGGTTTCATACGTCTGGTACGACAGTTTATACCTTCTCTTTTCAATGGAAAAGAAATCTGTGGTTAAACTGTCATACTACCTGGGTCGAAAGAAAAATTTATATATGAACAGCCCGGATCCAAAAGGTTAAGGATGGGGTCATTTCGGGAAGAGGGGGGTTATGAGTCATTTTTTTTTGGCATAAATATTAGGGTGGGGGACAAACTTCCAAAACATAAGTCCTCAAAACGCTGTTTTAGTCTAACTTTAGTACCTTAAGGGGAATGGGTGTCATGACCCCTCATCTGGATCATCCGCGCCTGTATGTGACAGCATTAATCGACCAATGCTTTTTAGAGTTCTAGGTGCACTTGAACTACGAAAAAAACTTCTTTTAAAGCTAGTTTTGTGTCAAACTGCACGGGAGTTTAACGGAACACTTTGAAAAAAAAAAAACGTGTATAGCAGCGCTATGCCCCTGCTTGTCTGCTGTTGGCCACGTCAGTGTCGCCTTGGAATGATCATTAGGAGTTTTTGGCTCATATGTCACAGCCGCCATCTTCACCCAATCAGCTTAAATCTTTACTTACGCTGATGTTGTTATTGTCTTTAACTGAAGTAAAAAAGCCTTAACTAAGAGGTGTTTATTGCTGTTGCATGATCAGCAGTAAAAGTATGTTAAAATAATGAATGAAAGCAAAACACATCAGTGGATTGGATATGGGTTGATTCTCTGATAACTGAATATTACCATTTTGAATGTGTCGAGGACTTCAATCAATTGTGTTGACTCAAATATAAACTGTGTGCTAATTAGATACTGAGCTTAACTAACACCCTTTTGTTGTAATTGTCCTCTTAATAGATTAATTTGTTTTTTATAAATATATTGGTAAAATAGGAAGAAAAAAAATCATGTGTAATCAAGCAGTAATGAGGCACGTATTCACTTATGATTCAGAAACCTGGACTATAACAAATTCACTATGAGTCTGTTTATATCGAAATTGAAGAAAGCAAATGAAATTTTTTTTATAAAAAGTCAAACTATTAGCAGTAAATTGCATAAATTTTCCACATATGGCTCTGCTACAAATGGGCCTTTACTTTTCCACCTCAGAAAAGGAATAAAACAAACTATAATCACTATCGGATTTTTTTTCCTTTTCTAAACCACCGATTGTTTATAATCAATGTAGTCACAAGAAGATGCAGTCAATTTACTCAATTTACTGCTCTGTCCTTCTCTTCCTCCCAGGGTCTGATTAAGATATCACGGGGCCGTAGGCCAAATACTTTTTGGGGAGCCCCTTTTACTGAGGCTTTACAATTTTAGGCATTGGATAAAAAAATTTAGCATTGATTAGAGCAATTTTAGACATTGGGGGCTCCTAAATTGTGGAACCCTTGGCCACGGCCTGGTTGACCTATTCAGTAATCAGGCCCTGCTTCCTCCCTCTATTGAGTTACCTCTCTATTGTAACCCAATTCCTCCATTTTTTTAAAATCTGCATCATATTCTTTCCAGGAATTCAGGTGCCATTTTAAAGCTCACACATCAACCCTGGATGCTGAAACTCATACTCCTTCGAATGACAACACCGGTCCAAAGACAAATTCCGAGGTCAACATGAGTACTCCTTCGGTCAGCATGCCTCCCAAGCCTCCTTCTTCCCGTAGGCGTTCCATCTTGACGGAGAGAAACCCTTCTCCGAGGCTCGAATATTCAGCTTCGAGCTTAGACAGTGTCGTGGAGCCTAGATATGAACGCGGTGACTGTTAAATTGCCTTTTGAGTGAATGGCTGCCTTGAGCATGTTGGTGCCTTTATTGGCTTTTTTTAGGTTTAAACTGACAAGCAAAATTGTTCCTCTACTTAGAATTTTTTGATTTTTTTGTGATAATTTAGAACATTGAATGATTTTTATATTTGTGTTTATTGCTGAATTTTTATTTTGAATGTGGTGTGATAATTTAGGAATACAAGATAGATTTTGTTAGTATTTTGTTTTAGGTGTGTAAAATTCAGTTTGAGAAATGTTTGCCTTGTTTTTATTACTATAGTCAGTTTAATCTATTTAACTATTTATGAAAATACTATTATTTGGAGTCTTTTTTAAATTGGTGAAGATGTTTAGTCATTTCAAAAGTAAAAATATTCGTGTGACAGCTATTTACCACCTTTTTTGTAAATTGAATTTGTTCATAAATTTTTTACTGAAATTGAATTACATAAGTCTTTGTGGTGCTTTCAAATCATTTTTTATTTACTACTACTAGGCTTTATTTTAGTTATGTTGTGTTATTCGAACAATGTATTGTGTCACTTGCTACTAGAGTGGGGCAAACCTAACCTGGCAGCATTGGAAAGGCTGCACTGATCCTAATCACAGCATTCTGATGATGCCAGACTATCTTTACCCTTACTTGTAGGTCATGTTGAAATTTTGATTGGCAACTGAGAATTTGGTTATGATTTACATCTAAAAACTTTAATTATGAATCTATATGAATTCCTTGTAGCTTCTAGACAAGTATATACAATGTATTGTATAATTTTTGTGTTTCATAACATTATTCTCCAGTATCTTACATTTAGTTTCTGTACAAAAGTAAATACTTACTAAAGATGACTTATTTGCTTTAAATTAAAATGATTTGAAAACATTGACAATTGTCTTCTCAAAGCAGAAAAATTATTTTTCAATGCAAAATTTTTAAAGACAGCTAGCATTCACTGAATTATTGCTGGGTATTAAAAATATTATTTCTAGTCACTTGTTTTATGCCTAGTCTGACTAAATTTTCAGTCAAAAGAATTTTTACAAGTACTTATGTATTAAAAATAATTTTGGTATTTATGATTCTAGTCATTTTTCCTGAAGGAAACAAACAGATCAAAATTATCAAAATTATATTTTGTGTTATCAATATGTTGCGCAATATTTAATCAATTTTGTAATATATTTTATACTTAATATGATCTCACTTTTTTAATGTATAACACTGCAGGGTGTCATTACTACCAAAGTTCAATGAATTAAGTTATATGTCCAAAAAAAAAAAACTACAATCAAAAGTAATTTTAACTATATATGAAGTGCACTTAATCTATATTTCAAACATAAAAGTGCAATTAAAATTCTTTTTATAATGTGTTTTTGTTGATGAAGTTGAAATGGAAATGAAATGTGTATTTTTTCATGTGCGATAAAATTAGTCTAAAGTTTTTAACATGTATGTGTTGATGCTATTTTTACATTGTGACATTGTGAGTCTAGTCTTGATGTGTCATATTTTGGGAGACTTTTATCAATAAATTTGTACTTTAAGCAATAGTTCTGTTATTATTTTGCTTCTCTCTCTCTTTCTCTATGGTGGTATAAAACGGTAGCATTAGGATTTTAAAAATGTTGTCTTTTCCAGCATATTACTTTGTAAATGATTTTATTTTCATTGTTTGTTGTCTCAAGTATTCAACAACATGATCGATTTCTTTTCCTTTTCTTTTTAAATTAATTCATTATTTTTTCCCCCTAAAGGGCTCTTCAAATTCAATTAGTTTCAATATATCAAAATGTAAATACGTGTTGCTTTTATTTTGTTTATTTATTTACTTATTTTTTTAAAAACTCAGTCTGAAAAGAATTCATGCATACAGGACAGAATGAGAAACCATGTTTGATAAGTCATCATTTTCATCAATGGGAAGCTCATGAGTAAAGATTTTCTTACTTTTACAATGAAATTTTGCTTCTAAAACTTGTTTAAAAAGTTACACATTTTTGATTTTTGGGGTTGTTTACAAATGATGTCCTGCATTGAGGAATGATTCGTGGAATGAACTGTTTAATCATCGATACCAGCAGGAGGATGCAAATGGGTTTGTTTGAATCTTCCTGGCTTTTGAAATTATTAAAAAAAAATGTTTTAGTGATTTAACGGATTTTTTTAGTTCTGGTAACCCCCCTCCCCCCTGCGTAGGGTTCTTTCAGTACCCATGTTTGTGACTTCAGGAAAAGAGTGTAGCAGAAATTAATGTCACACACATTTTGGATGAAAAATAATAAGTTTGTGCTTTTCTATTAAAAACAATACAGCGTGACATGTGACAGGGGGAAAGATGAAGTGTGACACTTCGTCGCAAACAAGGGAGGAGTAATTGTGCTGCAAAAAGTGACATTTATAGACGGATAGTCCCTTTTGATTTTGCTAGACTCCGATATCGCTGAACTATTACAAAGATAGATGGCAGCACTAAAAGAGCACTTGCTGAGTTATGAGAGGCGTTGAAAACTTTTAGCACCAAGTTCTTTCATTTCTCTCCCAAATGAACTTTTTTAAACTTCAAATAGCAAACGAATTTCTTTGTTTTTATTTTTATAATGAAAGTTTAGTTTTTTTTATTGCATTTTAAATACATTTTTTATTAAAAAAAAAATAAGCCTATATATTTTATATTTGCTTAACATGGTAATGTGATTTTTGCCACTCTTGAATGCAATGCAGAAAAAGAAAAAAAAACATATCTTTAATACCTGCAGGTTATTAAAGGTTTCTTCACAAAAATTTTGAATTTGTTTCTTAATGTCACAAATATAAGCAAGGTCTGATTACCCAAAAGGCTCGGGAAGCTTGAGCTTCCCCTCAGAAATTTCAATGGGCCAAAAAGTGGCAGGAAAACTGTTTAAAAACTCCAGTTCCCGAATTTTGATTCGATTTTAAAGATAATTTGTTCTATATAGTTTGGCACAACTGTGTTACTATGGATTTTTATGCTAATTTTGCGAAGTGAAAAATCTTATTCGATGACAAACGACCCTTATTTCCTGAGAATTATAGTGCAAGCATATAGGCTAAACTTTAATCTGAATTTTGCTGGGCCACTTTAGGAATAATCTTTGTAGCATTAGTGAGTGTTCTTTAAACGTGCAGAATTTTCCGAAAATTTTCTTTAACTGAAAAGTGGAGAGCTCCTACTGGAGACTGAGCTTCCCCTAACTTCAGAAGTTAATCGGGCCCGGAATATAAGGCAATTTCAGTTTTTGAAGTATAAATTGCATTCCCTGTATCATGGGCGCCCATACTTACACGTTCTCATAACGTCTTCTGTTGGATCCGGCTATAAAGTCCACGAACAGAAGATCCACGTCCAAAAGGTCCGCGGGATAGAAGATCCGAGAGACAGAAGGTCCGGCAGACATAAGGTCCAATGGCCATAAGATCCGAGAGACAGAAGGTCCGGCAGACATAAGGTCCAATAGCCATGAAATCCAAGGAACATGAGGTCCGTCAGACAAAAGGTCTACGAACAAAAGGTCCACATTTTTGGACAACTAAGACATAAGGTCCAGTTTTCTCAGCGGGGTGGACAGTCCACATCTTGTCTCCTTCTAGCGAAAAAAAGTTTTCATAATCTCTTCCAATTGAAAAATTAAACGGTAAAATTGGTAAAACAGACTTCAAAAAGAAACAAAAACCAACAAATTATTTTACCTTGCATAATAAATACAATGGACTATATCAACTTAAAGATAAATTTGAAGAGAAGTGTTTAAAAATTAAATGATCGAATTCCTCCCAAAATCTTCTGTTTTTTTTTTTTTTTTTTTTTTTTTCAGAAAGGAAAAAAAAAAGAAGTGGGGGGGGAGGCAATATGAATAAGGGTAATATTGATTTTGAAGATGAAAGGTTTATTTATTTATTTAGATTCCACCTTTTAGGTCCATTGAAAAGTAGACTACCGTGAACTATGCTGTACCGCAAATTTTCTTTTATTAGTCCTTTTATTACAGCCTTCCAACGGGTTCGGGGAGACAGGCTGACCTCTCTGCCCTCGACAATGTTTTTTGTTCCACTTCCAGTGTTCTTGGTTCTTTTCCAACATCTGAGAATGCGTAACTTGATCCCTGATGACCAGACCCTTCATTTTCCCCGGTTTGACATTGACCTTGAGAGAAGGCTGACCTGGAAAAGTCATTTTGTCCTTCCCGCTGTGACTCCTCCCTGACTCCTTCCTCGGGCTTCGAATTGCTTATCAGTCGTAGGGTAGGTAGAATGTCAACGGGATGTCTTCGAAAACCTCCCCCTACTCTGCTCGAAGTGGGTGCGAAGTCAGCAAAGATAGTTTAAACTAAAAGTGTTTTTGGCAACAGCCAGAAACAAAGCCGCTTTAGTTTCTACATAATTTATCCTTTGATAGTCACTATTTTTTCAAGTGCTTTTTTGTCGTGAGTAAGGGAAGGAGAATCTATACAGACACATTTTATATTTAAAAACATGTATTATGGTGGTAATTACCACGTCTAACTTGAATATTTAACAAAATAAGTTTGAGACAAAGGATAAACTTTAAAATATGGACCTTATGTCCACCCCGCCGAGAAAACTGGACCTTACGCCATCGCTGTCTAAAAATGTGGACCTTCTGCTCGTGGATCTTGTGTCTGTCGGATCTTCTGTTCCTTGGATCTTATAGCCATTGGACCTTATGTTTGGCGGACCCTCTGTCTCTCGGACTTTTTAGACGTGGATCTTCTGTTCGTGGAACTTTTGGTTTAGTCATTGAACACTCTCTGCGCTTTATAGTTGAAGAAAAAAGTCACGCCTTACCTCCACCAATCACATTTCAGGGGATATTTGCATAAAATCTGACTTTTGTCTAAACTTTTGCAGCAATGAAAAAAAAAATGTCTTTTGCAATTTCCGATTTGCCTTTCGGTTATCTTTTTCAAAACTCCAGACACGTATTTGGGACCATATTGTCTACCTGCAGTAGAAATTTGAAAGCATTTTTCCGAGTAGTTTTCTTTTTATTCATATATTTGCATTTTGTCTAAACTTTTGCATCGCAGTGTAAGATCCAGCGGACATAAGGTCCAACGAACAAAATATTCATGGACAGAAGGTCCCGATTTGTGGACTGCTAGGATATAAAGTTCGGATTCGGAAGTTTTGTCTGAAACTTGTTGCTCTTAATTAATTAATTAAAAGATTAATGAAACTTTTTTTACTCGCTGCACTCTTTGATGTCGAATTTTCTCACAGCACCCTAATCCATCTCTATTACATAAAAGCCCCCAATAAGGCAATCCTAAACTAATCCATTTGTGACAGAATTGGCTCCATCTTTTGAGTATTCATCTGATGACTCATAGAAAATTAGGAAAAAATAAAGCCAAGAGAAAATTTGTTTCAATTTACGTTCTTAGGAATTAAAAAAAACGCCGAAAATTGCTATTAAACTGGAAATAATTGAAAAATTCTTAAACATCAATATGAAAACTCATCAAACCGCATTTGATGAACTCAAAAACATTACTAACAATTCTATGGAAAGGAGATAGATCAACTATCACATTCGATCCAGTTGGAAATTAGTTATTTTCTTTCTTTCTATTTTTTAGAAATCACCATTACTTATTGTTTTCACTTAACCTTCGTTGATGTTCCTTTAATTTTTCAGATTACCATGCATGACTATGAGAAGTCTAGCTCGTTGTTTTTAATATTCATTTAGAGACTACTTTTCGTCGTCGTATCTGTATGCGTTCTAGAACCAGATTTCAAATTCAGCCATGTTCTGAAAGAAGCTACAGAAACAGATAAATCTCTGTCTTAGTTTTCTTGGAATTCGTCGCAATATCCAACCGTCCGTGGAGCAAAAGCGATCCTTATCTCTTGAGCGACAGAAAACTTTTTTTTTTTTTTTATTCCTTCCACTACTCTCCGGCCCTTCACCACAAAATCCAATATTCCGTCCAATGCAGTCGTTGCTCGAAAATGGTATTTTTAGTGCCGTGGAGTTCATAATGGATCGTGTGTTGTTGAAAGCACCTCTCTGCTGGACTAAAAGCTTTTGATTTGTGAGTGTTGCTCTGTTCTGTTCGTTCACTTGAAGAAGTGCTCGGGGGTCTGTCTGCATGCAAATCTGACAGCTGAGTAGAAGAAACTGGATGCTGTTTTGGAAACCTTGGGAGACTGTCTTCGGCTCTGATTTTCCTGAAAAACAAACTCCCCGTTCATATAAAATCGGTCATGATCGGGATTCAGCCATTTCTCATTACTGTTCCGGTGGAGGAAAATTTGCTAAATTACCCCAATGTGTATTAAGGCGCATCGAAAAAAATAATAATATAAAATTTCCAATACTGCTTAAAAGTTGCCTTATGGCATTGTTAGTTACGTGGGCAAAATTTTATTGATCTGAGTTAATATCTTCAGTTGCTTCTGGGGCCGTTTATTACACAAAATTTGTTAATTTCCATTTTTTTTAAACAAGAAATTTGATTGCTTAGTTCTAACAGTGCTGAAAAGTGTCTTTATAGTGTGTGAAAACTTTTATTAATGAAAGTCAATGGCTTTAGTGATCACTGGGGCCGTTCACTATACAAAGTCGTTTACCACGTTTTCTGAAAAAAAAAAAAAATCGTTAACCACATTTCTATTAAAAATCTTACTTAATTGCTTTATTCTTCAATTTTTTACTTTTGATGGGAAACTGCGGTCGTATTTTTTTTAATTTTTTTATAAATATAAAGAACAATTTTTTTCTTAGGATAACAGGACGTGATCGTGCTGCCTTTTTGGTTCAACGCACGTGTTCACCGCGTATAATTGATGTCCTTCTTAAAAAGCAAATTGTAAACGAGAGTCTGTTTGTGAAAATACACATCTGAACTAAACGCATTTCTGTGTACATGGGGTATCCATGCCGTTTCACAGGCCTTGGATTGCATCCCAAAATGCCCGCGAAGATTTGAGAGGGAAGAATAAAATATGAAAACCATCCACGCATAAAGTCACCCTTGCATATGGCTCGATCACTTACCTCAGTTATGATGAAATGAGCCCTATTTTGAGCCGTGTCAAAAAGTTGCCAAACTCCCCTTCCAAATAGATATCCAGAGGCGCGCTTTTAGCTTCGGCCCCACTGCGTCACGACTAAATTCGGCGGCGCACGATTTTTGCGAACTTCAGTATCGGAACCGCGCGGAAGAAACTTTTTAATGGATTCTTTTATTTACTTGTTTAGGAAAGGCAGCTTATATTTAGAAAGTAGATTTGGGAAAGAAAAAATCCAGCCTAAAATATGAACGTTATTTTGGGTTCATAAACGCAAATAAGATATTTTTCGCAAAAAACGGTATTTTGGTTAAAATAAATTGAGGCAAAATCGTTGAAATACTAAATTATTGCAAGCAGAGAGAAAAAAAAAAAAAATCATGCAAGCTTGCATGATGTCTTACTTGGTTAAATTCATTATTTGTTTCTGAATTTTTCCATTTTGATGAATTGATAGTTAAGATGGTAGTGTAACTTAAACATGCAGCGGTTTTCAGTAACATTGGAAAGCGTAACAAAGAGAAGCTGTATCATTTCCAGAAACCTTTACGGAAATTAGTTTCCCAGAGATTTTTTAGCGGATGATCTTTTATATTATTTATATTTAACAGTTTATGTTTGTACTTTCAAAAATTCTGCATGCTAAAAACTTTCTTTAAATCATAAAAACTTAATAAAATACCCGGTCATTTTTATTGATTTTTTTTTTAAATATTCGCTTTTGTCCATACTTTTTCAACATCAAGACTTATGTCACGGAATTTTCAGGGTCGAATCCTCTCGTAGGTGCCTGCATTATCACCATGCACTCTAAAATTGTGGCGGGAAAATATTTCACTACTCATTATGAGCATCAGATACGAAAAATTGTGCAAGTAATGCATGAAATAATTAGTCAGAGCACAGGTCTTAGGTCCGAGTGACAGAGACATTGTTGTCATAAATTTCGAACGGCCCCCCGGTTGTCCCCCACCTCATTACCATTCCGCGAAACAGACGACCATGGAACGCATTGTTCTTCGAACGCCAAGCTCCCCTAAAAGGCCCCAGCGGCCCAATCATTGATTAATTTACGATTTTCATGTGTTACCATTTGCAGCGGTTGCTCAATTAGCTCTGTCACTGTTTTAGAGAAATACGATATCCAATCAAGGCTTTCAATTAAATCATGAGTTATTTGGAACAATGCACATGCGCGAGGGAACCAGCGCAGCTTGTGTTCTTGAAATCGGTAAGGATTACTGTGTAACTTTCGATTGCTGCAAAATTAGCCTTCTTTTTTAGATGTGCAGTTTTTATTCAATAATTTTTGTGTACTTAAACTTGTTTTGAATTATTGGTAATCTCTAAAAAATATCGACTATTACAGGCAGGGCTTAAATTTCCCCCAAGATTCAATTTTTGGGAGGGGGAAAATTCTTAATTTGCACAATGAAACACCGGAATGTTCCGAATGATAAAATACGAGCATATACATCATACCGTATACCATTACTTTATGGGAAAGGTCAATAGGTACCACAAAAAAATTAATAAATAAATAAATACGAAAATTAGAAAAAAAGAGCATTTTCAATCCTTTCTTTAGATGATTGACAAATATTTGAACTTTGATAAGTAACAACGGGGGTGTATTTGAGCTGTATATTGAGGAGTGTATTTTGAACTGTCGAAACGATTGATAGGAAAACAAACGAATTGACTACGTGACAGATCAACAACCGAATTAAGTTTGATAAATTGGTTCTCTTTATTTTCAAAGGTAACAAATACATACGAAAAAAGAAAAAATGCAGCTATAGACATACAATATGCATCATTACAAAAAAATTGCAATACTATCCCTGAATTTGCCGAATGAGGAAAATTTTTGGGAGGTCCCAGTAACCTCCCATACCCTCCCTTCAGGGTGCTCCTGATTACAGGTTTTACTCGAATTCTCTACTTAAACGTTTCAGTTCCGGTATTACAATTCTATGACCTTCTAAGATACAATATAGCCACCGTAACTTGTGCACTTAAATTCGAATTTTGTTATGCATTAACTGATGATAATCGATTTTCAGATCCTCATTCGAAATTACTCATTCAAAACTGGCATAAACATTCGCATTCTTTGGAAGCACGCACAAGTTTCTGTGAATAAAATATTTGCAAGATACCATTTAATCTTTCAAATACTGTCGTCCCCGCTTAATCGGGTAACGGATAAACGAACACCCCGCTTATACGAATAAAACATCTCGTAACTGATACCATAGACGTAATGTTAAAGATCCCCTCTTAATCGAATAATATTTCTTGAAACCGACAGTATCTTTTGAAACATAAAACACCTTTTTCGCATCCTGCTTCACTTTCTTATTTTCATGAACAATTACGAGTCGATGCTAATCGTTAAAAATTGTCAACAATAATAATAATAACTATCACTAAACTATTAACTTTCTTTTAAGAGTTTCTATATTCATGCAGTTATTTAGGAAAAGAAACTATGAAAACATTTAAAGAGATAATTAATAACAAGAACGATGAGGCCGAATTTAAGAAATTAAAGGGATGAACTTGACTATCACCTTTAATATTCTGCGTCAAAAAGTCATTTGAAAATTCATTTGCAAAAAAAGGGCAGTTGAGGCAGTCGTAAGAAGCAATGGATATCGGCATAAAATGGAAAAATATGCACTTATGGGATGAACTGAATGTGAGTGGGAAATAATATCCTTTATTTTTGAAGGATAAATCCTACGAGACAGAGCAAAAGAGCCTATCGTTTCCCCATTCAAATGAAGTAAGGGGGATCTTAACCCCTTAAACCCTTCCATCCATTGTAAAAAACCGATGTTGTTTGAACAGCGAAAAAGAATTAATTTTATTGTAATAAACTGTAAAAATTGCTAATTTTACAGTAATAGACTTAAATTTTTAATTTTACAGTACTAAACTGTAGATTGCTAATTTTCTATAATAATAAAAGCAAGTGTAATGTGTCTGTCTGTCTGTCTGTCTGTCCATTTGACCGAGCTCTCCAGCCAAATCTATCGCACGCAGGGACCTGGAATTTTTTACACGGAAGCACAAAGGGGCTGGCCACCAGACCTCTAAGCCCGATTTTCGATTTTTGAATTAGAAAAATTTAAAAAAAATATTTATGAAACTTTTTCTCGAGATCGCTGCTCACCAATACAATATGTGTTATCGTAAATCCTTACTTCAACGAGCGACCCGATGGTCAAGTGGTTCTGCGCGTCAGGTTGAAGTTCCTGATGGAATGAGATCGAATCCAGACCCGCAAGGATTTTTTCGAACAGCTGCATGGTTTTTTTTTTTGAATGATTTTAATGATTGTAATGTCCTTATGCAGGTACATCCCCTCATGGGGATCTACCCCATATTTTTTTATAGTACAAAATGACAGTTTTGGTCGGATCTTTGTTAAAATTGGCAATGGGGTCCTTCGTCGATGCTGTAGAATTTTCTTATGGACGTTTGCGCCATTTTTGGGGGCTTTGAATCGATTGTGGCAATAAATGGTTTTTGATTTGCGGCACTTATATTATTTTTTCAAAAATTATATACACTATCAATTATATTATGTTAATTTTTGTACCTTTATAAAATTCTGTATTTTATACCTTGCATTTACGTCAAATTCAAGGTAAAATTAAAAGTCAAAAATTCTGAAGAAGATAAATATATGTTAAAAATTAAAGTATCTATTTTTTGTGATTTTCATATTGTTTGTGACCAAAAAACATCATTACAAACAAATAAAACGTATCAAACACCATGAGTGTTGAGTTATTAGGCAAAATCTGCTGTGTAATGTTTTTTTTTTTCACTGCGAGAGGGGGGGGGGGGTATGAACGGCCATTAAAGTGACACAAATTTTTAAAAAATAAAGGTTGGATCTCCAATTATCTTGCTTCGTAATTTGAACCCGCCCCGGCTGTGCAACGGTACGCGATTAGTCATTCAAAAATTAATGAAAAACGTGATCGAAGCCAGAATTTTAAATGGCAAGTTCAGAGGTGAAAATATACTCATACCACGGATTCCTATTATACCTACAGATGTGCCAATTCAATTCAAACGTATTCAGTTTCTGATTAGATTGGCATTTGCAATGACTATCAACAAATCCCAAGGTCAAACGATGTCTGTTTGTGGCTTAGATTTGAGAACACCATGTTTTTCACACGGACAATTATACGTGGCATGCTCTCGAGTGGGTAAACCAGGGGTGGCCAACCTTTTTGGGAAGAGTGCCACTATCTAGGTGAAAAAAGTTCGGCGTGCCACTTTCAATTTTTTCAACAAGCTGAAAATTTTTAAAAAGTGAAAAAAGATAATTTGCTGACTGACTCGGCGATTTTTTAGTACATTTTTAGCCAGTACAATTAACTAGTAAATTTTTTCACGTCAGTCTGAGGAGTGAAAATGATAAAACAAATGAGAAAAATCCGAGTATAAGAGATAGCGTTAAAAAAACTTTTAAACGTTCAGTCGGTAGTGTTGTGCTTAAAATATAAGCAAATAGCAAAAAAAAAAATAATTCTAAAAATTAAACTGTTAGTACTTAATGTGGCTTATGGATATGTCCCTCTTTTACCCCGTCATTAATTTTAGAAATAGTTCTTGAAAAAGCTAACACATATCAGGGTTTTAAGTGCTATCAGTTAGCATTCAATACTATTATAATTCTTTTTATATTCATTAAAAAATATATTTGTTCACAAACATTTTTTGAACAAAATTTACGACAACACCAGACAGCTAAAGCGTGTAAATAAAAAAAAAAGTTGTTGGTACAAATTTGCAAAAGTCAATGTAAGTTTAATGACTGGCAGTTGAAGTAGGCTTTTATGCTTGATTTCCAATGCTATAAGACGCAACATGTCGGCAATTTTAGTTTGGATTTTAGGTAGACAACAAGTAATGTCTTACAAAGAAATAGACGAAGGAATTTGAAAACATCAGTAATTTTTTGTCATCTTAAAGCTCATCGAACCTATATATTACTGAATGCATACTTCAAAACAGATGTAAATTTTTTACTATCAATCCTGAGGACATTATTAACTTTGGGTAGCCACTTCCAGTATTGATGTGAAATGTGTTAATCTTTTTTCTCCGAAGTCAAGAGAAAGAAATTGTTTGGAAGTTTCACTGTAAAGGAATGTGTATGATCTATATGGGTTAAGGAAACAATTTTTGCCCTAAAATCTTAAATTTGAATTATTTAAGAGCCAGACAATAAAGTATGAAATAGCTGAATTTAATTGCTAATCTTCATTCGTAAATAACATTCCCTTATTCCTTCAAGATAGTTTAAAACACATTTTCTCAAAGTCTAAAACAACATGAGTATTTTCCCTTTATATAGCTATAGCACATTTCAATGAAGGAGTAACTTATATAATCTGCCTCTTCCCTTTTTTATTAAAACTTTCACCTGGGAAAAGGTTGACAAGTTACTCGACCCTATTCAATGAGCCTTAAAATTTTTTCTTCCAAAATAAGTTTTAAGCAATGCAGCAAAAAACACTTAAGGCGCTCCTTTTCTGCCACCAATACAGGGACGTCATTCTATAAAGAAGTTAAACAACATGTGAGGTTGTGCTCAAAAAAGCAGTGTTTGTTTAATATATATATATATATATAAAACGAAATCCACGCCCACTTATATGCAAATTCATCGATTTCTCAAAGTCGGGGGGGGGGGGGGGGAGAATTGACCCCCCCCCCCTGCCCCCCCCCCCCCCAAATAACGGGCCTGCACCAATACCGAATTTTGTCTATTCTGATGGTTTGTGACAGAATCAACTTCTTCAAACATTTCCTCACCTGGCGCTGAAGGTATTTAGCCGTAAATCCTAGCTTTTACAACATCGAAAGTTTCATTCGTGTTACGCACAAATATCGCTCATGAGCTAGAAAAGTGACACAAAACTTTGGAATAACGTACTGACAAATAATTCAAAACCTAAATATAATGCTCTTTCTTGCTGCAAAACTCACACAAAGCTAGCTCACATAATTGGTGCATGGTGGTACAAATACGATACAATCAGTACTGAAACATCTTTTAAATTTAATGATTTAGCGGAAATTTTCTCAAGCATTAAGTATGCATTATTAATTTAAACAACAAAAATTAACCAGCAAATATAACTTTGTTGTTTTTTTTTCTCTTTTGCCCGTATTGTAATATTTGAGATTTTTGTATAAATTTTGAATGTCCAAAACTAACGATAAGTACAATTGTGCTGGCAATGGATATATCAGCCTCCTGAAACATGTCAGATCATGCCTCTATTTTCTGGGTTAAAAAAAAAATAAAGAGTCTTAGTTTTTGGGATTATGTTCTCGATTTTTAAATATTTTCTACAAGTCTGCGCGTGCCACTCCTGCTGCTCTGCCGTGCCACACTGTGGCACGCGTGCCGCGGGTTGGCCACCACTGGGGTAAACCATCCAGTTTGTTTGTGTTAGCTAAAGATGGACTAACAAAAAATATTGTTCACGCTATAGCATTAAGAGATTGATATTGTTTAATAGTGTTACTGTCGTAATTGTTTAATGATATATAATTTTAAGGAATAAATTATAATAACTTAAAAATAATGTTTGCCTTTTGTTATTTTTATATTCCCTCATCGTTCACAGCGCTCCATGCTTATTTCACGCATATACAACATTCTTACAAGCATACAATATACACATTCTACCATACATACATACTTACAATAAGTAAGCTATTTTTTGTTTACACTAGAAATTGCTACTATTGTGATTTGTTGCTATACACACTACTATTCCTGCGCTATTCACTTATCTGCATTTTCTAAATGCACGGGCAACGCCGGGCGGGTACAGCTAGTATAGTAATAAACTGTCAAATTGCTAATTTCAGTTTATTACTGTTCATTTTACAGTTTTAAACTGGAACCTCTGCTGCCAGTATAATACTGCTGTTTTTACAGTATAATACAGCTAATTTTGTGGTAATAAACGGTAAACTTGTGGTAATAACTCTAAAATTGCTGCTTTACAGCAATATACTGTAAAATTGCTAATTTCAGTTTATTACTGTGAATTCCGCAGTTTTGAACTGGAACCTCTGCTGCCAGTCTTATACTGTAAAAACAACAGCTTGTTTTCTGCAGTGTGGGCCTCTTAGTAATGAATATTATCGCTTCCAACGACCAATTTTCAATTCGATTTCGGTTTTAAATTCGCTGCCAATGAATACTGGGATGATCTCAACGAATTTTTCCATCCTCCTACCCCAATTTCGTTCGAAGCATCCTCATCTCTCTCCTTTTCGCCATCTTCAAGATCTGCTCCCCCATCCTGATGGCTAAAAACACGTGCCATTGTTTGCTCGGGGTTCCCCCTTTTTCACACGCTGATGGTTCGAGCTTCCTCTTCCTTCCTCATCCCCTTTCTCTGGGGGAGGAGGGATCTCGGGGGAACCTTTATCGGCTTCGCCCCCACCGCAAAACAACAACACGAATGTATCTTCTTCGCGACGGTTGTAAACAGTGTAAGTTTGACTTTTCGTATTTCTTGACGGAAGACAGATGCAAAGATGTCATCTTGGCAGTTGGCACTTGAGGTTTCATAAACATATGGCCCCCAGAATCTTCCGAATAAAGTTTTGCTTGCTCGTGATAAAAGACAATGACAATCGCTCGACGCTTTGAGCATTCTTTCGGCACCAATCAAAGTTTTTTTCGTATTTTGCACAGTATCTAGAGGGATAATTTTTCTGCATTTGCGTATTGAGCAGGAGAAAGCGAAGAAAACCTTGACTTCCTAAAGAATTTTATGAATGTGGTTTTCTCTTGTGTTTGAATTTTATGGATTGAAAAAAAAAAAAAAAAGCTTTTTAGAGACCTAAGAAGAAAAGTTTTCAATTTCCAGACTTGAAGGATGCCCCGGTACATAATCGGTATAGCCGAAAATAAAAACCCCAAAATAAGTTCAAGACAAAGGATAAACTTCAAAATCTGGACCTTTTGTCCAACCCGCAAAGAAATCCGAACCTTATGCTATCGCTGTTCGAAAACGTGGACCTTTTGTCTGTCAGACCTTATGTTCCTTGGACCTTATGAACCCTCGAATGTACAAAGTTACAGAATGCTTCGACATTTGTGTTCTGGGCCGGGGGAGGGGGAGGGAGCTAAGAAACAATTCTACCTGCGCAGATATTAGATAAAGTGTCACTACAATTACCTCATTCTCCGAAGCAGCGACTTCAACTTTGCCAATGGACCGTGCGATAGAGCATTTGACAATTAGAACAGCTAAACCAGAACAGCTACTTTTTGCCGAAATAGTTAACACTCCTTCCTCGAAATAATAAATTGTTCAGACACATTAACATCTGGCAAATTGTAGTAAAATTTTTAGGCATAATTTCTGTTCCATTGAATATTATAATTACCTGACACCTTTGTTGTAGTTTAAATAAATGTTTTTTTATTTAATGGGGGGGGGGAGGTGAATGGATTTCCCCCTTTTGGGAAACAAATTTTGAGATAAAAAAAGTAATTTTATATTTTTAAGGACTTTTTTAGATTAAAAAAAAATTTTTAGCTTTTTTTTTTTTGAATTAAAAATATAATTTAAGGTGTAAAATGGTGTTGAAATATAATCATGGGTTGGCCGATGTTATTGCTATCCCCCTACTGCTCCACTTCATATAACTAGATTCTGAGTGACAGCTATTTGTTGCTTTTGAAGACATTCGCAGGGGCCTCGGTGTCTTATCGGTAGAAAGAAGCTTTGCCTGGAAAGCAAGCTGTCGCAGGTTCGATTCCCGTCAATGCCCTGTGTGTCATTCTTTGTCTCTCTCTGTGTGCTGTAAATCTCTCTTGTGTCGTCTTTTTCGTTGATAAGGAAGTCCAAACTCTCGAGGCAATAGCATCCCCACTTCATATTAATTATTAATAAAACTAAGACACGACAACAACGAAGAAATTCGCATCTGAAAAC
>JAXGGA010009348.1:0-51824 GCA_038373865.1 Uloborus plumipes
TTTTTCTGCTTTAGAGATTTTGATTATTCAAGAATAAGACAATCAAGCGTTTCTGTCATAATAATGTGCTTTATTAATATTTTAGATTCAATATATGAAATTTTTTTTAATTTTGATAAAAAATTTTAAGCATTTAAATATAAATAGTGCTACTTCTTCAAAAACAACACTTTATGAAAAGATTTTTTAATTTTAACCAATTCTCAAGGTCTACAGACAAAAATACAACATAATAAATCCGGCTTTTTAAGGAATTGCAAATAGAATTATAAAAATATTTTGTTATTAAGACTTTTTATTAGTATTTCTTAAAATTTAATATTGAGTCAAAGGGTATTAATCAAATTTTATGTTTATTTTCATTTTCTCTTTGTTTGAAAAATATTTTTATTGGGCTCTACTTATGACTTGTATTAGCAGAAAATTAAAGCGTGAAAATTGTTCATTAATGTATGCTTCACACATTGTATTTATTTATTTGAAGCTAGTCTAAGCACTTGAATCAAAACCATATCTGGGAAGAGTCAATAACACTTAAAATGGATTGCTAATATATTTACATAAAAAGTTTAAATTACGTTTATTTTATTTTAATGCGATCAAGAAAACAAATTTAAAACTTCCCCAACTTTCAATTTAAAATTCTGTTACGTAGAAACTAAAACATAAAAACTATCAAACTAAATTAAAATAAATGAAACTGATTAATAGGAAATTATTTCATTTTCCATAGATAGAGGGGGGAGGACGAGTGAAAAGTCATTGTTACAGGTTAACGGGAGTGGTCGTATTTCATTAGTTTGGGGTAAAGAATGGTCAATAACTAACCGCTGTTAAACTAGTTTTAAATAAAGCGTAGAAAAGCTATATTGCTTTGGATTGCACTTTCTGGCGATAAAAATGACTAGACCTGAAAATTCTAGTTTTAGCTATTAGCCGATGATTAGTAGACTCTTTCAGCTTATTAGCTATGTCCCTGCTTACCATTTGTTTCTGGCATGTTCAAAACTATGCACATTCAATTCTTATTTGATTAACGCTTTGTATTGCTTTCAATTTTTTCCTAAATTTTCTAATTCAATCTACGATGCTACCGGTAAGCACCATTAGCACTTTTCTGTTATTGAGCAGCAATCTTTAATATCATTCGGTTTACAATATTTCTTGATTTTTTTTTTTTTTTGAATAGTTCACAATACAAAACTTATTGAGCAAAAATGATGCATTTTTTAGAATAAATAATGATAACAAGCGTGGGAGGAGTAGCTGTCAGTGGGCGAATCATAACAATATTTTTATTGGTCACTTCTTTTACATTTAGTCGCCACCCGGTGAGTGGCGAACATTGTTTCTTAGAGTCGCCGTGCTCCAATTCACTGTGATTTCTATTCAGTACGGAACAACTTCATCACTATGTTGCCGTACACTATATAATTCCTGCAAAATGTATTACTTATTAAATCGTTAGTTTCTTTCACAATATCCCACATTCTAAGTCTGAGCAACTACCTGGAGCACTTGGTTTTACCACAAATAGCTTCATTTAAAAATAGGTGAACTGTTGAAAACAGTCTTTACAGGAGCGCCCCGATGGGAGGTCACGGGATCTCCCAATAATTTCCGTATTCGGCACATTTTGATGACGATTCGGCAATTTGAAGACAATATTGCAACACTGAGATTATTTGTTCTTTTTAGTTTTTAGTATTGTTTTTTAAAAGATGCCTAATGTTTTTTCTCACTAAATGTTATGCATGTACAACATGTATGCGTGCATGCTTGTATTTTATCATTCGGTAAAATTGGAACTTCATTCGGCAAATTGATAATTTTCCCCTTCCCAAAAGTTTTAGCTCGTCGCGTCCCTGAGCATTTAGTGAGCGAACTGCCATGTTTTCAATTCTGATGTTGATTTCAGCAAATTGCAGTGCTTAGCCATAATGTTCGGAGTTGATTTAGAATTACGATTCAATTCTGAATTATGTTTCGAGTGAATTGCATATAATAGAATAATAATACAAAATTTGTAGCAATATACCTTACAAATTATCTACAATAAATGCTAAGTTCTGTTCTTTCAAAGCATCCAAAACTTTCGTCTCTTCATTGTCTTAGTATTTGATCTTTGAATTTTAATTGTGCTGAAAATTTTAGCGAGAAAAAGAAATACTACTTGTTCAAGAAGTCGTACCTCTAGTTAGCGCGATGATCAATTCATGGGAGAAAACCAAAAATCGTGGCTTTCATCACAACAAAGAATCGTAAGTACCTTGGCAAAGTCCTCTGACAATTTGCCCGAGCCAAAATGGCAACCCTTTTCCGAACGGTTTTTAATTCACCCTTAACTGCGAGGGCTTTTGTTTTGTTTTTTAATCCGAGAGTTTTGATTGGATAATCGGCACTTTTCACCCGATTGGGAGAATGAAAAGCGCCTTTTAATTGCGCCCGGAGCAGAAATACGAAAGTGGGAGAATTTCGAGCACTTAATTAAAATGCGGCGAACAAATTTGAATAATAATAAAAGCACATCTCCCTCTCGCACAATGCTTATGGGAATTTTAGGAAAAGTTATTGAGAAGAGAAGCTTTCCTCAGTGGAGAAAAAATGCTCCGGGAAAAGAAAAATGGTTTGGAAAGAAATGAGAAATGGAATAAGATAATGAAATCAAAACTTCTTGGTTGTGCTTTTCATTTCTTTTGTACTCTTAAATCCAGTAGATTTAGGAGCGCCGCTTATTGAGTTTTTACTTTTATATTTGTACAAAAGCTTAGCCGACTTTCTTTGTGGGGTGCATTTTAATACCGATATTTCAGAAGCTTTTTTTCCCATGTAATTGTCTTTTCCTCTCTAAGCAGCAACGAGAGCGAATCAATTCTCGTTTAGAATTTTCGCGACATTTTTGACTGATCCGTGAGCGGGTTTACATTTGATTTCTTTTTAAAAAGAAAGAGTTATATTGTTTGAGAAGTAGAAGGTTTTGCACAGAAATAGTTTGCATTTGCCTCAACTGCGGGACAAATTTGCTATAGAGAAGCGTTTATTCAAAACTCTAACATTCGATTACACGAATAAAATTTTAGTAGAATTGAAACCGGTAAAAACCATCTTAGAAAAATAAATGCTGTTATAAAGTTAGCTTTCTAACAGCCGAAGGAGTTTGATGGTATTAGAAGGTCAATTGTCTTATCTTATTTTAGTGGCAGATTTACAGGTTTGGGAGCATATCGCATGGAGCGTTTAGAGGCTCATAGTCCATGTAGGGGAAGGGTGGGCATAGCTGCCACCCTAAGGAACATCAATTTTTTTCTACCCATAAATTTTATTGAAACATTTTATAAATCCCTTCAATATTTAGTATGGTTACTTAAACCTGATTAAAAAATATAAACAACTAGATTTTTAAACTTTATTTGTACAACATTTTTACTTTACCAAAAGCTGTCAAAGTGGCCACTTTACCACACTAGGTATAGGGCAAAGTGGCCACTGTCTAAATAGATTTAGATATTATGGAAAAAATGAAACGCATTTAGTTTCAGAACTCAGAACAAGTGTATTAGGGTTTTAAACAAAAATAGGCATTATTAAAAGTATGTGAAGTTATGAAATCACTGATATTTACATAAATCACAAATAAACTCATCGTCCTCCTCTTCGGCTCCTGTGCAGGCTTCGTGAGCCCATTTGAGGCACCCAGAACATCTAATCCAGCCTTCGTTGTCCTTAGATTTCGAGTAATAAACACCACAGAAAAATCAATCGACGTTTTGAATCGAACAATCGAAGTGGCCACGGCTGTGACTACTTTGCCCTCTAGCGCGTCATTTTAGAAAGAACAATAATTCACGTACAACCCGTTGTTGTATCTACTGTTGAGACATATGAATTCAAAGATAGAAACATGGTGTTTTGCACCATTGATGTAAAATTTACTTCACCTAGTCCTACAATAAACTAAAGCGAAACATGTGATGCACTTAATTAACATCAGAAGGTCGAAAAAGTGAAAAAGTTGCGATATCTCTGAGTTTGCGTCTGAGCGGCACCAAACTATAACACAATAACAACGGCTGCCGGGCGAGTAGTTGAGTCTATTGCCGCTAGGCTGCAGTACAATATAGGGAGGAAAACCTTAAGAGGCCACTTTGCCCGCAGTGGCCACTATGCCCACCCTTCCCCTAAATTGAAGAGTTCAAGAAGCAGATATTATAATCCTTTTTAGGGCCCTATGTTGTGGGGGCGCCTCTCAATTGTGACAGTTGCGACATGGTAAATCCGTAAGTGCTATTTTAAAATTGAGTTCGGAGTTTTCCCAGAACATGCATAAGCAATTCTACGGTAACAGAAGTATCCAAAAATTTCACAAAACAGATTATAAGGACTAAATATGTTTAATCCTTGTTTTATTTATGTTCCGAAAACAAAATACTACACCGTTGTAGTTACTTTTATTTCATTTGAGAGATAGAAATTCATAAACTAAAATGAAATATTTTGACAAGATTTGTTTTTTCTTTTTAAGAAGAAGGTACAACTTCTTGCAATTAGAAAAGGGAGGGCATGAGACATTAAGAAGTGAAATCATTTGACGTAGGATAGAAATTTTGAAAAAGCAAAATTTAAAAGCTCTGCGTTATCCAACAAGAAAGTCCACTTTACAAAGATAGTGAAGAAAGAATTATAGTGAAGAAAGAATTGCAGAAATTTGATTCAACAGCAAATCGATCATTAAATATTATAAGCTGTGGTTGGGAATAATTTTCAAAATCAGCCGAAACTGAAAGGACGTTTTTATCTCTTCAAGTTAACAAAAAGTAAGAGATAAAAGATCATTACTTATTTTTCCTCGCATAAACTTCAAGCTATTCTAAATTTAAACGAACTTACTTTAATGTGTACCAACGTTAACTGAATATTTCTCCAAATTAGCTTTGGGTACAAATTGTTTAGAAAACTATTTTAACTTAAAAAAAAAAAAGTCTTTTAAATAATCTATTAGTGTTAGTACAAATACGACATCAAATTTATTGTTACAAACTGTTTTCCGTTATATTTCAGTTGGGTTAAACAGTCAACAAACTTTTCATTGAAAACAGTATGTGACAAGGGGAGGGAAGGGATAGCAAGAAGTGGTGACATGCTTTTTAATGAGAACATGCTTATGAAATACAGCGTGATAGGGGGGCGGTGTAGCGTGAAGGGGCAGGGGGTCAAAATGTTGGAATGTGACATCAGCTAATGGACAGCCCCTAAGGAAATTTGCGGTAAGTCACAGTGACCTCCCATCGGTGCCCCCCTACGTTCATATCTGTAGATCGACAACGGATCCAAAAAAGAAAACTAACTTCGATTAAAGGAACGTGTCTTGGAGAACCCACGTGGAAACGAAGCTCATCCGATGAAGCGTTCCGATAAAAATCGCTGATAAGCAAAATTTTGAAGTCGCATATCGGTCTTGATGGAGCATCTCTTTCTAAAACGACCTTGATTTTAGAGCTCATTATCAGAAAGTAAGATTCAGATAATGCGAAAAAAAAAAATATCGCTGAAAGTAAAAGGGGTACACACCGCGATTCCAGCTATTTTAAACGCGTTTTGAGCAGAAACGAACTCCAGTTTTAACTTAAATTTTCAAGAGTATTTCGAAGTATGGCGAACTTTCTGATAAAGCTGGGCATGTACCTTAGGCTATTTTACATTATTTGACACCAATTATAAAACCTTGATGGAGAAGGTTCTGGTAAGTTTTTTAATGAAAAGGAAATTATATGGTCTTAAGTAAACTTTTGTATTTTGTCTTTTTAACCTCTGACGCAAAAGGAAGGGGTTTGTACCTGCCGTGGGAAGGTACCGTGTTGTATCTGCAAATTTTTATTTTTCTTTGAGTTTTTGTCATTTATTGTACTTTGGATTACTGTATAAGCTTGCTTATTTAGTTTCTGCTGAAAATAAAGCACGAACAAAACGTCAAATTCCAACATTTCCCTATTGTTAGTATAGAATCCGAAATCTGTTTCTTCAAATGTCTCAAAAACTCATTTTTGTAGATACTAGGTAAGTTTGACGTGTCTATACACCTGCGTGCCTGTCTGATACTTACTAAGCGTAAAAACTGAATTTTCTACTATTTTTTTTTCTTTTTCGCCGAAAAGGAGACTTGACCACGGTCGTTCTTAGATATGTTTTTTCTTTGTAGGACTTATACAAGATATAATTACAGGATTTATTCATTAAAAACCAAATCAGCAACCTCCCATTATTTTGGTAGTGGAAACTTAATGTTGTTGCTGCTATCTTGTGACAGCCAGGCTGTCAATTTGGAGTGCGCTTCTTTATTTTTTTTAACTGTACCGTCATTTGGTGTGAAGTCCGACTTCCACATTACACATGCCATCCCAGGTAACACAAATAACCTTTAAACGTTTTATAAACGTTTTTGAGCGGTTGTCACAACGTTAATAACCATTTTACAACCTTTAAAAAACGAAGTGTGCTACTTGGGATAGGGACCCGTTTAGAGGGCAGGCAAACATTCGCAGCACAACAACACATTGACGAAAAGACGACAGGAGAGAAAAGTGCATCCATGCCCTCCAAGCCGGGATTCTAACTGAGGGGCTTCCCCAACCAGGTCAGATTTCTCTGACCACTTGACAAGGGGGCCGACAGTAGAAACTTAATCGCAACAAAGACAATTTGCCCTCGTACAACGAAATTTATTTGGAACTTCTATGTTATATTTACTTCGAAAGTAACCATTTCAGCAAATTTTAAAATTAATTGCAAGCCTTTATTCACACGCAATTGGTAAAACTTTCATTGTTGACACACAATCGAGGGAGGCTCAGTCATTCAACATTTTTATCCATTGTCTATTCCTGTTTGTAAACAATTAAGTATATGTAATTGATCTTGGTAATCAGTGTTATTAAAACAAGTTTCAATTTTCTTTTTGATTCTACTTTTACAACTAGCAAATTTCAGCAGTTGTGATTAACTTTTCGTTTGTGTGTTTCCCATGTTCTTTTTAAAAAAATTATTTAAATTTATACATATTCTAACCCGCGAGATTCATCTTGATACTGGGTGGCCCAGAAGTCACTTTACATTTTGAAAATTAAATAACTTTTTTTCTATTAATATATTTCTTTTTCTCTTTTCAGAATTAAAAAATATAATCCCTGGAAATTTTTGGCATGGATAAGTTTACAATAAAATTATAGTTAAGTGATAAAAAATAAATAATTAAATACAGTCATTTAAGAAAAAGTTATTTAATTTTCAAAATGTAAAGTGACTTCTGGGCCACCCTGTATAAGTTCAGCAATCTGGGATGGTTTTTTTTTTTCATTTTTAATTTGATATTAGTTCTAGTTTATAATTGACAGACATACAGTAATCTGGGGAGACTTTGAGCCATGTCATTCAACTTTGCAAACTCCAAAATATTTTTAGTTTTCATTTAGCGTATGTCACGAAAATTGGTGTCATTAAGACTTACCACCATGGCGCATACTGCAGTAACCGCAAACTTGACTGTCTATCTACACATTTCTTGATTTCATAACAAGATTTTCATTGTTACTTATAAGTTTTTATCATTATGTGATACAGGAAAACGCGGGAAAACTAAATAACTTAAAACCTGTGATTACACAAAAACTGTGGAGTAATGGAAAAATTCTGATTGCATATTTGAAATCAGCGTCAAACATTACCATCGGAACACGATGAATGTTTCATTTAAAAAAATCTGTGTTTACCAGTGTAACCACTCCAAAACTGAAAGTTTGATCTGTCTTTGCTTTTAACTTCTGTAAGCCTCGTGGCATACTTTGTGGAACACGAGGAGCTTGTACTTTTTTGTGATAAATTATAAAAAAACAACCACCTTGACGAAAAATAAGGTTGATCATCGCTCTTTCCCCCCACGTTTCACAGAAAAAATCTTGCAGATATACATAATCATCGGGAGATTGAAAATACTTAGAAAAAGCCCGAATACGCCACTGGGTTATCTGCTCTGTATTGGTTCAGCTTCAACCAATTCCCGCCCTTCGCTTCCTTTCTGGTACCGAACCCTTGATCTTGACGTAAATAATCTAATGACATTTTCTGTGTTTATGTTTTCCTCATTATTCATTTGTTTTTTCCTTTTCGCAGGTACAAGGGATAGTGAGCACTGACTACATTCCGAGGGGCACCCGTTTCGGGCCTTTGGTTGGACGTATCTACAGGCAGGATGAGGTGCCCCCGGAAGCAAACAGGAAATTCTTTTGGAGGGTAGGGATATTCGTAATTTTCTTTCCTTAAACATTGTAAAAATAAAGCTGTGGTTAGAAACGAAACTCCTCTGATTCTCCTTAAAGCTATAATTTTAATATTTTTAATCTTTATACCATGAGTTTTTGAGTTTGATTTACATAGAAGTAGGAACAAAAACTTCAAGTATAAATCTATTATAAAAAGTGATTCTAAATCAGTGGCATGCAAGAACTAAAACACAAATTTTTTGGATATTATACTTTCTTTTTCGTGTTACTATAATACGCATGAAAGTAGGAATTCAGAAGAATTTATTGAAGTATTCAAAATGAAACCATTGTTTCTAATTTCTGGAAGATTAGTTATTCTTAACGAGGAGCTAGTTTATTAAAAAAAAAACATTTCTTTTGCTTTTTTTATTTTTTAATTTAATAAAATTTAAGCGCATCTCTCGATTACTAGAGCTGTTGATTTTTTTTTCATATTTCATGCAAACCAGTCCGTTAGATAATATTTCTGATTCATGCATGAGTATTCAAAAATGTATCACTAACGTACATTTTGTTTCTAAGTAGAAGGAACAAAAACGAAGGAAAATTTAAGCACATAAATGATACAACTCATGTGGAAAATTTGTTCTTGTCTCGTAATTTGACTCTGCGTATACTTTAAGTGCATATAATAAATTAAATTCAACTCTTCTAATGCAGCATATTCAAGTCTACTAATGCTTTGATTTCTCAGACATTATATTTGGGGTGAAAATTGAAAAACATTATTTCATTTTATTACCTTTTACAATTAAATGGAAATGTGTTTAGTTTTCGTTCTTTGTTGTTAAAATGGTGTCATAATTGTATTACTGGAGCTGTTAAAAATATTTCTTTCAAGTAAAAGAAGCTTTAAAAAAATGTGTATTGCCAATTGAACATATTTTTAGCGATTATATCTTTGTTGGCTAAAATTTTACCGAAAGGGTTTGTTGCATTTGGGTACATTTTAACGAGAAAGGAATTAGTGAAAAATTTGTGGACTGTTTAAAAATGTTTTCCATCTTGTTTCTCGCATTGTTGTCCTCCTTGATGTTTTGTACCGTTATAAATATTCCACTGATATGACTTATACCTTTGACAGAAAAAATTGTATTCATTAGGATATATTTGAACCAAAAAAAAAAATTAGTGGCCAATGACTCTTACCCGCAGTATATTCTTACTTATTACTTGTAATGTTAGTAAAAATGCAGAAAATTACTTTTCTAACGAATGGATTCTCGATGAAAATGAAGTTGTAAATACAGCAGGCATGTACTTTTGTAGATTGTTTGAAAAACTTTTGTTCCTTGTTACTCACAATATATTACTCTTTAAAGTTTTTTACTGTTACTATAATATTGTACTCTTCTTAGATTAAAATGGCATATCTTGCCTGCCCGATTCGTTTTTAAATCCTACAGTTACGACCTTTTATTAATTTGATATTTTTAACCATCTTTTAATACAAATTTTAACTTTTTTTTTCATATATTATTCAAAAATGAAAATTCAACAATAAACTTAGCTCCGTTTCAGCAATTGCGGTCGTAAAAGTAAGGTAGTACCTGTACTAGAAATTAACTGAATCTAATTCCGTACTTCATTTTAACTGAAACTACTTTCCATTGTTCAAAAATGAAAATTCAACAGTAAACTTAGCACCGTTTCAGTAATTGCGGTCATAAAAGTAAGGTAGTACCTGTACTAAAAATTAACTGAATCTAATTTCGTACTTCCTTTCCAACTGAAATTACTTCCCATTAATCTTGAAGGTTTATCTCTGCCCATGGACATGGAGAAACTTCGTACACTGTAGAGGAATTTGTTTTCTTTTCGCAGGTGTACAACACCCCAGAGGATTTCTACTATATCGACTGTCTCGACATCCGGCACGCCAACTGGATGCGCTACGTGAATCCGGCCTACTCTACTTCGGGACAGACTCTGGTCGCCTGCCAGATCCGGCAGGAGATCTACTTCTACACCTGCCGACCTGTTCTGCCCAATGAAGAACTCACTGTCTGGTACTGCAAGGAGTTCGCTCAGAGACTGGGTTATCCGTTGACTGGGGAGCTCATGTTGATGAGAATCAGTAAGGATAGTTTGCAAAAAATCACATTAGGGAGGTTCTTGGTATATAGGAGAAAAACAAATTAGTCAATTTTATAGCTCTAACCCCTTACTTCTTCTGTGTTCTATTTTTTTTCTGTGTCAGTAAATTACTGGGGAACATTTACACTGAAGTGACAAAAGTCATGGGATACCTCTTAATATCGTGTCGGCCCTCCTTTTGCCCGGCGAAGTGCAACAACTCGACGTGGCATGGACTCAACAAGTCGTTGGAAGTCTTCTGCAGGAATATTGAGCCATGCTGTCTCGATAGACGTCCATAATTGTGAAAGCGTTGATGGGGCAGGATTTTGGGCACGAACAGACCTCTCGATGGTGTCCCATAAATGCTCAATGGGATTCATGTCGGGCGATCTAGGTGGCCAAATCATTCGTTGGAATTGTCCAGAATTTTCTTCAAACCAATTGCGAACAGTTGTGGCCCGGTGACATGGCGCATTGTCATCCATAAAAATCCCATCGTTGTTTGAGTACATGAAGTCCATGAATGGCTGCAAGTGATCTCCAAGTAGCTGCACATAAGCATTTCCAGTCAATGTTCGGTCCAGTCGCACTAGAGGACCAAGTCCATGCCATGAAAAAACAGCCCACACCATTACGGAGCCACCACCAGCTTGAACAGTGCCTTGCTGACAGTTTGGGTCCATGGCTTCGTGGGGTCTGCGCCACACTCGAACCCTACCATCGGCTCTTACCAGCTGAAATCGTGACTCATCGGACCAGGCCACGGTTTTCCATTCATCTAGGGACCAACCGATATGCTCACGTGCCCACGAGAGTCGCTGCAAGCGATGTCGTTCTGTCAGTAAAGGCACTCGAGTCGGTCTTCTGCTGGAATAGCCCAAGAAATCCAAATTTCTCCGCACAGTTCTAGCAGACACGTCCATTGTACGTCCCACATTGATTTCTACGGTGATTTGACGCAGTGTTGCTTGTCTGTTAGAATTTACGACTCTTTGCAGACGTCGCCGGTCTCGATCTTTAAGTGCAGGCGGTCGACCACTGCGCTGTCCATGGTGGGATGTTATGCCTGAAATTTCATACTCTCGGCACACTCTTGACACAGTGGATCTGGGAATGTTGAATTCTCTAACGATTTCCGAAATGGCATGACCCATGCGTCTAGCTCCAACTAACATTCCGCGTTCAAAGTCTGTTAATTCACGTCGTGCGGTCATCATCACGTTAAAACCTCTTCACATGAATAACTTGAACAGAAATGAAAGCTCTGTAAAAGCACTGCGCATTTATACCTGTTCTATGCGATGCTACTGCCATCTGAAAATTTGCATATTGCTATCCCATGACTTTTGTCACTTCAGTGTAATTTTTTTAAAAATAATAACATGTGCCGCTAAAGGGGGGAGGGGATATGGAATAAAATAGCCAAATTCCTCAAATGAAGGGCTTTTAGGATGAAGGGGCTATGTTACATTTTAAAAAATAAACACCCTGGAATATGGTAAGCAATCGGTGCAGGTAAGCAAATAAAATTTGGTACATCAAAATTTGGATATCATTAGACCAATTTCATAAGCACACTAACGACAAAAAGCGAAAACAAAAAATCTGCAACACCTGCAGTAATAAAACTTCGAGCTTTAGTTACTTGCAATTTCTGTTTTGTCACAGAACCCCTTCATCTCCCAAGCCTTTCAATTAATACTAAGAGTTTTATCTCTATTTCAATTTAAAACAAATATTCAATAGTAGTAACAACTAAATTAAGGACCGGAATTGCTTTAACCCAAAATACATGCGTTATTATACCATACGAGAGGACTACTGCCACTGCAAGCTGTCGATCACTGTCCCTCGGAACTGTAAGAAGTTTCATTCGAATCGCCTTGTATCTGAGCTTAGAGTTCTCTTGTTTCCTATATACTATGTCAATAAACATAAAGCTGTATTTAGGTGCATATTTGATGTGCCTTCCCCGTTTTATTTATTTAAATTTGAAGAAAAACAGATTTATTTATTATGAAATATTTCACATTTGTAGCCTCTGCGGCACCATTTAAAATTGTGGGAATGATCTAATTTGTTTCTGGTATTAGTTTTAGATCAGATGTAGAAATATGAGGAGGTGAGACTTAAGCAGAAACAAAGTTAAAAAATAAAGATTAACCAAAGTCACATTGATTTAACCTTTTTTGCCCAAAATTGTTTCCTAATTGATTTCAAAACTAGTTACTTCACTGCATTTTTGATGGGACAGTTCTCGTACCCATTACATTTCATCTACAATTTAATATGATATCAGTACATCTACTTAAAATAAGCATCAGATAAATCATCATTGGTAAATTGTCAAAGTTTATTATTCGTGAAATATGATTTCTGAGGATGTAGATTCTTAAATGATTTTGAGCACATTGATAGAGCAGTTTAAAACTGCATGACATTTCACATTTGGTGATTATCTTCTTATTCATGAATAAGGATTAGAATGCTAATTATATAATAATTTCAATAGGAATGCATTTTTCCAAAGAAAAAAAAAAGACAGCTCAACATAAGTGTTTTTTACTTGTAGGAAAATTGGTTTTATCGGGAAATTAAAATAAATCCCACAAAAAAGTCCCTGAATTTAAGCTTGAAAGTAATTAAAATAAGGGGAAACTTTTTCTTTCTTTTGAGTTCTTAAAATTATTCAGTAGTGAACACTCAGTATCATTACTTCAACTATTCCATTGAATATTTTTCTAAAAACCCACCCCTTTTTGTGTCTTCGCATTACAGGACACAGTATGGAAATGGGTTCGGAGTCTCGTGCAGATGATGAGATGCAAACCGAAGAAGACAGACCTCCTCCAGTGTTGTCGTCTGAGTTGCTGCCCTCCATTCCCGAGGATCACACCCAAGCAATGGGCGAAGGGTGCGAGAAGGATAGCTGTGCACGGAGTGATGAGGGTTACCATAGCCATGGGAGCCATGATGACCCCCTGACCCCACCGGAAGGATACTTGTCAGACGAAGAGTGTGCCCTGGATTTCAGTACCAAGGAAAAGGCTGTAGAGAAAGCTCCAAGCGAAAAATGTATTGAGCAGGAACACAACGATGCAGAATCCCAGTGCGAGGAGGAGGATTATAACAAATTTCGCAATGCGAAGTTCAAAATGTTCAAAGCACTCAATTACAGAAGCAAACAGCATGACTCTGAAGCCGTTAAAAGCAGTGAGAGAAACTCCACCCCCGTAACTTATGAAAGGGACGTCAGTACTTGTCACAGACCCGTCATCGTAGCCCCGAAACCTCAGCGACAAGAGAACCATGAAGAACCACCCATATTGGAACCGAAGGAATCTTCTGAATCGACAACTAGTTCTCGTTTACAAGACGTTTTGTCAAAAAGAGGAAACTCAGCTTTCGTCGCTTACGAAAGTAGCTCAGCTAAAGCTCTGAGGTCTATCATTCCGAGTAGCTTGCCTTTGCCACCCCCCTCCTTACCACCTCACGAAGGAGTGCCACCACCAGGAATATTGGAAAATCTTCTACTTCGTCAGAGGGCAGAAATGGTAAGGTCTTCTGCCCCTGGCGACAGACACGAAAATCTCTCTTCTGAGGCCGCTCCTCAGTTACCGTATCCGCGCCCACCACCGATCACCGAACCAGTGAGGGTCATCGTGTCCAACGAGCCGATTCCTGCCCGCTCAGATCCTCAAATCAGCAGCACCCATCAGTCCCCACCCAGACCAGAGCCCCGTCCGGTCCCAGTGTACCCACCTGCAAAGAAGCTACAATATGGGGGTTCGAGTCCCGAAATGCGAAGTCCAGACTCAACGGACAAGACCCCAGCGGCAATGAACCGACACAGTCCACCTTACCCATTAGCAGCTCCTCCCGCCAGCTACGTATACAGCATGCCCCCTATGTTCTCCCCCGCTCATTTCAATATGTACGCCTACTCTTTACCAGGTGACGGGCAAGGCTTTGGGCCCAAACCGGCGGATTATGCTCAAAACCATCATCACCCATCGACGCCTTTTTTGCCCCGTATGCCTCTCAAACATAAACCACCCTACACGAATGGGATCACGTCACACAATCACCACATACAGAATACCTCCCAATCTCCCCCTCATGGCGCTCATATGATGAACAATCATGCCTACCCCGACATTCCTTCTGACAGATCGAGCGCGAGTCCTTCCGGTAATTCCAATGGCTCTCATTCGGGCGCCCCACGCGGATATCGCTCTTTACCCTACCCGCTGAGGAAGAAGGATGGCAAAATGCACTACGAGTGCAACATCTGCATGAAGACCTTCGGGCAACTCTCGAATCTCAAAGTTCACCTGAGGACTCATTCCGGAGAGCGGCCCTTCAAGTGCTCCGTGTGCACCAAGAGCTTCACGCAACTGGCGCATCTGCAGAAGCACCACCTCGTGCATACGGGCGAAAAACCTCACCAGTGCGACGTGTGCAAGAAGCGGTTCAGCAGCACCAGCAACCTAAAGACACATCTTCGCCTCCACAGCGGCCAGAAGCCGTATGCTTGCGACCTGTGCCCGACGAAGTTCACACAGTTCGTGCATCTGAAATTACACAAGCGCTTGCATACTAACGAAAGACCCTACACTTGTCAAACGTGCAAAAAAAAGTACATTAGCGCATCAGGCCTGCGAACACACTGGAAGACGACTTCCTGTCACCCGAACGCCGTACCTGTGGAGGGCATGGACATGGATAAGGTGTATGACTACATATCCGAAGAGTACAGCAATCTGGGCGGCAGCGGCAGCGAAGATCTGTCGGAAATAATCGGCGTAGATGAAGGCAGCGAGCCCCCACCTTCTCCTTCCCCTGATTGTCATTCATCAATGAACGCAATGAATATACACATTCCAAGGTCAAATGCAGGCTGTGTACTGGCCAACTGATATCCATATTACCCCAGAGTGCAATTGCCATTAATTCAACCTTTATATCGAGTTTCGTACTTAGAACTAATTGCAGTTCAATTTCGTTCAGTTTCAAATATTATTTTTAAAAATCAGAATCAATTTCAAAGAAATTACATTAGAGTTTTTTTACTAGAGTTATTGCAACTAATTATGGGGTAGAGGATACTTCCATCATGATTCAACGAAAGCTAAAACAGAAAGTCGTTTTCAATTGAAGGTTAATGTACGAAAGTTAAGTTAAAAACTAATATTTTAAAAAGTCTTATTATTAATTGAATTTATTGCCGTGAATTAAGTACACTAGGTGGCCAAAAGTATCCGGACACTTTCAAAAATTCACATTTTTACATATAGCTCGAAAAATAAGTGATCAATTGTTCTTTAACTTTAGTCATACAAAATATAGGCTTCACCGAACATTTCCAAGTTGAAATTAAATTACCCTTGCATTTGGGGGACGACAAGAAGAGGGGTTGAAAGTAAAACCGCTTTTTGACCATTACTCTTCGAAAATAGCTCGGAATTAGCTATAAATTTCAGTAATTAATTAGCATATTATGTATAATTACTGTACAAATTTTTATGAACTTACCACTCTTACTTCCGAAGATATGAAACATTTTTTAAAAAATGGCAATTTTATTTGAAGGGTTTTTGCTCATAACACGCAGAGTTTTTGATCAAACCTTATCAAAACTTCAGGAAAAATGACAAAATACAAGAGAAAGAACATACTAAAACGATAAATAAAAATATTAAAAATCCGATGAGATATGAACGTGAAAAGGAAATATTTTTTCACGGCGCATGCGCGAACGACAGAAATTTATAACTACAAAAATATTGTACTCTGATTTATACTTCATCTTATAAAAAAAGTTCCAGTTGAATATCATGAAAATTGAAAAAGATATCAGTGATCTAGTGAGCTGTATTTCATTCATTCGCAGACAATACATACAAAGTGAGGGTCTGTCCACAAAGAGCTATTTTTAAATTAAAGGTTATTGCGTCATCGTTCAAAACCAACGTTTCAGGGGGTGTCCGGATGCTTTTGGCCACCTACGTATAAGGTCTTTTTGGCCGAATAGGCGAAATGTGACTTCTATGCCGAATATAAATTTTCAAACTGTATACAATTTAACATTGAAGAAAATGCTAAATTGTTACCACACTATTTGTGGAGAACCCCTTGCCATTTATGTATTGTCTGCGAATGAATGAATTACAGCTCACTAGATCGCTGATATCTTTTTCAATTTTTACGATATTCAACTGGAACTTTCTTTATAAGATGCAGTATAAACCAGGAAACAAAATTTTTGTAGTTATAAATTTCTGTCGTTCGCGCATGCGCCGTGAAAAATTATTTCCTTTTAACGTTCATATCTCATCGGATTTTTAATATTTTTATTTACCGTTTTAGTATGTTCTTTCTCTTGTATTTTGTCATTTTTCCTGAAGTTTTGATAAGGTTTGATCAAAAACTCTGCGTGTTATGAGCAAAAACCCTTCAAATAAAATTGCCATTTTTTAAAAAATGTTTCATATCTTTGGAAGTAAGAGTGGTACGTTCATAAAAATTTGTACAGTAATTATACATAGTATGCTAATTAATTACTGAAATTTATAGCTTATTCCGAGCTATTTTCGAAGAGTGATGGTCAAAAAGCGGTTTTACTTTCAACCCCTCTTCTTGTCGTCCCCCAAATGCAAGGGTAATTTAATTTCAACTTGGAAATGTTCGGTGAAGCCTATATTTTGTATGACTAAAGTTAAAGAACAATTGATCACTTATTTTTCGAGCTATATGTAAAAATGTGAATTTTTGAAAGTGTCCGGATACTTTTGGCCACCTAGTGTATATTATGAGGCGAAGAAGTAGCATTTACAAACAGGTGCTATTTTTCCTGGTTATGTTAATTTATTTCTGTGTGGAAAAAGCTTTAAAACTATGATAGCGTTAATATAATGTGTGATTTCTTTACATTAAAAGTCATTCAGGTAAGAGGAAAGTAACTTTTTAACTTGAAGCAAACGTACTTCAGTTGATTCCAGGGGACATTCTTTTACGCTTGTAATCTGGTCAGTAGCTTTCGTAAGTGTCGTGCCATAAACCTGGCCTGCATGACATATCAAGTGAATATTTATCACATACATGTAAGTAATTGCCAATATTTCATTAAAAAATATTCCGATCAACGAATTAACTATGTTTCACAATGAAAAAAAACGAATTTATTACAAAAATAAGATTCATAATTTTTGAATTAGTTCAGACTTGTCTAATTTTTTAAATGAAAGAATCAAGTAAAACAATTGGTAAATTACGCAGACTCGCTTCTTCCAAAACATAATCCTAAAAGCCTGATAATAGGAATAATATTGTGCAAGCAATTGTGTTTGGAAGCCTATAAATATTTTTAAACTTTTTTATGTATAACGATCCTCAAAATCTTTTTAATCAGGGCTAATTAAAAAAAAAAAAACACAAAACGGAGTATGAGTAGAAAATAATAAATTCGGATAGAAAATCAGATGATCAGTTTGCAACATTTCAGAGTTCAACGAAGCGATAATAACAGCTACACTATAAACTAAAAGGAAGCTTTTCCTTACACAAAAAGTTGTGAGTCACACTCTTATTACTTATATCCCGGTGCTTAAATTTTTTGTATAGACATATGAGTTTCTTTTTATTTTAAAATACCGATTCTTTAGACATGATTATTCTCTTAATCTTAGATACTATTTAATAATCTAATTAATAGGTACCTTTCGTAAAGATTCTGTGTGGGGGAGGGGGGTTGTGTTCTGGCAAATGGTTTTTACCTCCATGTTTAGAAGCAGTTCGGTATTCAGAGAAAACAGAGTAAAAGTCAACTAGTCAGAAAGATTAAAGTTAAGAGATTTGAATTAAAATGGAGAATAAATATACTTTTTAGCGGGAATGGAATTGCAACTGTTAAATCTTCAAAGGTTGAAATTTCGGCAATTGTGACTCAAGGTTTTCGATTAACTTATTCATATGTGGAAAGCTGGACTTTTCCAAATGAACTCTACGAGTGATATGCTTGCGTAATTTTATTGATATTATCTGTTATCTTCTGTGTGTGTTCGTGGATGTGTGAATGAGAGTGAATGCATGTGTGAAAAAAAAATATTCTTATTTATTGAAGTTCATCTTTTTTTTGCGTAGTAGTATATGATTTTAACTATAAATATATTTATTTATTTTGGGGTTCAATGCTTCATTGCTTCATTTTATTGTGTGGATGAAAATTTTGTGCAAAAAAAATATTCCTATGAAAGCTGATATCAACTGTGGAGCTGTAATTTTGAGCATCAGAGTTAGTCTCTGTTTGATGAAGACTGCGTTTGCTTTCTCAGTAGCAGTGACTTCGATTATTCTGGCAACGAAAAGGACTTGCAGAAAGCATTAGAAAACTGAATTAAGATAACTAACTGCCTTTGCAACCGTAAACTATCTTTTAATCCAAAAATGTCTTCTAAAATAAATGAACAGATAAAAAATCCCGGTATTTTGGGGATGCCCCCCCCCCCCCCCCCGAGTTTTCAGTTTTGAAACACATTGCCGATTCTAGTTATTTTAGTCCCTAGCTATTAGTATTCGTAAAGACGTTTTTAAAAGATATATTTTAAAAGGAGTTTTGATAAATGATTTAGAGTGAAAAGTAGACCATTTATCATGACATTTAATTGAAGATAGTATTTTTAGTGGTTAAGTTCTACATTTACTCACATCTTTACTATTTTGTAATAAATTCAATTTCTATTTTTTAAGGTAAAAAAATCAATTATAGGAATTATTATCTGTATTTCAAGCAGAAAAAAATCCCCAATTGCTTGTATTTTTTCAAAGTGAGGTTATTGTTGAGTGAGAAGTTTTGTAGATAACAAAAATGATGCTTGAAATCTGAAAACAGCAACACGGTTCGCTTGTGATTAGAACATATATTCTTATTTATACACTGACAATAAATAAATAGTTCAAAACGATTCAAAATTCTGTTTAGACTTATTTTTGGATTAAAAGATCACAATTAATACATAATAATAAAAATACATACAGCAGTTGTTCTGTTTTTGAAGCTACATTATTCCTATACGAGACAATTTTTTTTTCTAAATTTTTAAATACATTATTGTTCTTCTAACAATTGCAATTAATTTATTTTTTATTTATAATTATTATATTAATTAACGTTCAAGACACAATCTCTGTAGTTCGTATTAAAGTTGGCGAAAAGATCAAATCTCATTTTTCTGTACCTTAATTTAGTTAAACATGAATGTAAAAACCTAAGTAGTGCTGAAAGAATCATCCTTGTAGTAGTTTCTTTCTTCTGAATTATATGGTGTATATTAATGTGAAGGGACTTAATAAGAGGGGGTTATTTCTTATTCATTATATTTGTCAATTCACTGCCATGTTTGTTTTGTTTTGTTTACCTATTTTTCATAGTACGATTTAGTAAATGAATGGCACCTGTGCCGATTCAAAACTGTTTAAAAGACATTAAAGTATATAAAATTATTTATAAGTTGAATTTTGTACTTAAAAAAGCTTTGAACTGGTGATAGTTTTTATTTCCATTTTCACTGAAGATAATTGTAGCAAATATTGTGTGTTAAAATATTTATTTTGTAAATGAAAAGCTTACTTTAATGTAACTAATTATTTTTCGTAATGGTTTGACATTATGTTACGTATTTATTTTACATAGAAATGAGATTTTATTAATTTACATCTTTATTTTGTCGAAAAACTGTGATAATATTACATTTATTATTTATCTGCTGCTTAATTATTTTACTATGATTTTATAGATGCCATGGCAACGATCATACGCATTTTACCAAGTTATATATATATTTTTTTTTCTTTTACCTAATCTTCAAGTCCTTTTCTTTAAATACAGTTTTTGACGGCATAGTGACATTGCTGAATATTAAGAGAAGAAGTCTAGAAGTTGAGTGATTAAGTCAGTAAAAAAAAAACTTGTACAATATTCACGCTTCAATGAAGTAATTTCATACTTAATTTTCAGATACTCTAAAATTAAACTTTCAGAAAATACATTAAGTTGTAATAATTATCACCAATGAGACTTCACAAATTAACTAAAGATTATATTCAATGGTGTTTTGATATTTATACCTTTTCTTTGAAATATTTTATCGATAACGTTTAGTGATTAGTTTTTTCGATTTAATTTTTAAAGTGATTAGTTTTTTCGATTAATATTCAGCATACTTATTTGAACTGCAATTGTTAGAAATTCTGTTCTAACGTTTACAATAGTTTGCACCAAAAAAATCAAACACTAAGAGAAATAAAAAAATTAAATCTAAAATTTCTACTATACTTTACGGTATTCTTCAGTTGGTGTATGGAAAATATTCTCAATTTCAATCAGTAAGGATATCCGTTATAAGAAACTACCCTTCAGGTAGTCTTTGACACATTTTTTAAGAGGTTGTATAACGTGACCTTTCAAATTATTTTTTCAACACATTTTTTGTATATTTTGCTTGATCATGAAAAAGATTTCCTCATTTTAGGTAGATTCAACTTGTTTCAAAGCTATCACTCCCACTCAGCATTCTGTGTTTTGTTTAGTTATCTTTCGCCGTTTCATTTTCTTTCTCATAACTCTGAAATTCTTTTCCTTCATTTTTAATGTTTTCACTCTCATTTTCATTCTCGAGGTTTTCCTCTTCTGCAATAAAACTCACTCTCTCATTTTCTCTTTCCCGTGTTTCAATCCGTTATTGGAGAGAAGATCTGGAAAAAATGTATATAGGTAGAGGAAGGAATTTGAAAAGTTGAACTGCAGTTCTGTTCCATTAACTTTGAGAAGTATCCTACATTTATGGGATACTATGAAAGACAGCTTATGGTATAATGAGCTTAAAAGAAATTATCCGAGCAACTGAGATATTCCAAAGCGCGGATTTTCTAGATTGCATTCCAAAATGAACATAAAACTAACATGTTCAAATCGGGAAAAAATTTAAATCTGAAGATTTGTACTTAGTTCTAAAACGGAAGAAGATTACTTTAAAATTAAATCAACAACTACTGCATAATTCCAAAATGAGTACAACTCTAAAAATATCAACAATTTCACAAAAAATTAAATTTTAAATGCAGCGTAGTACTAAAATAAGAACCGATCATAAATGTTAATATAAAAACATCATATTATATTATTTAAAAGTATTTATTTCAGTTAAAAACACTTCGCTGCTTCACGAAGTTTAATTAATACTCGACTACTGTATTCATTGATCAATTGTCTGCAATGAGCAATAATTGCAAACAAAATTCAGGATTAAGAAATGTGACTGAATTTAAGATTGTCAACGTAATACCATTAGTTTGCAAGGAGCAGAACTGCAGACCAGAGATTAGTTGTTAATTTCTGGAGAGCCAAAGTTGTATATATTTGAATTTTGTGATAAGATTTTGTTTGGGAGACATATAAAGGGCATCCTTTTCGATGCGTAAAATCATATGAAAGGACGTTTGGGTCAGGAAAAATGCTTTGCTCTTGTTATTATCTACGTATCGCTATACATTAACTAATCATTATTAACTTGCGAGCATGGATATACGAAAAATATAACTAAAATAGTGAATTAAAAATACCATTTTATCCATTTTGGCTAACTTCATTTTGTGCATACATTGAGCAGCAGCATTCAGATGAAAAATTATTCTTCAAATATAATACTAGATTATGTAAACGAAATTAATTCATGCTAAACTCTGGATTTTATATTAATGAAATTTGGTGAAAACTAAAGTAGAGCGAAAAGTGACTTCCAAGTTTCTCCCCTTTCGCTAAGTTCGTTTTGTGCATAAATTAAAGAGCATTCAAATGAAAAATTATTCTTTTAATACAAAACAGGTTGTGTACAAGGATTGTGTAATTCGAAGACAAACGTGAGATTTCGTAGTGATTAGATCTGTTTAAATTCTGTTTTGTCAATACTTAAAACTAAATTCTTTATTCTTTAACCTTTTGTATTCTCAGTTTTCAAACGTCATCACTGTTAGTTGTTGCCACATGCAACGTTAGTGTAGGACTTCATCGAAAAAAAATTGAAAACTAATTTCTCTTTCAATTCTTCAAAAAACATTCTTTTGCCGCTTTGCTTGCCTGAAAACTGCTAACGCTGACAAATCAGCAGACATTACTAGTGAGTATTTAGCGATGCTACAATGTGGAAGATCAAGCAATCAATCAATCTTAGTTAAACGTCAATTTCTCGACTCGGTCAACGTGACGAATTTGATTTGGTGAAACTCATGCAGCTTCGTCCACGTGACGACAGAGAAGATTCGATGGGTTCCAGAATCGCCCTGAGTAATGTTAATTTCTAAAATATGGCCGGTGATAATCCAAATGAAACTAAACTTTGGACTCATTAAAAGCAACATGATGAAGGGCAAAGTTTTAGTATTCTCATAATTGGGTAAAAATTAAAGAACGGTAAGAAATTTCAGAATGCTTTGTTGTAAAAATTGCCGAACATTTGAGCACATTTATTTTTTAAACGTTTCAGTTTTATCAATACTTTATATCTTAACTTAAAATATTTCAATTTGATAACTACAAACTAAATACACATGAACGATTCGATAGTAATTTACGTTTGTACTGAAATTCGGATTGCATTAATTTAAAGTGGTTTTAAACATTTCAAAACTCAAATCTTTTAACACAGGCAAGTTTATAAGAACGCGGCCCACGTTAGCATATTACTTTGTTTGAAATAGTAAGCTGGTTTTCGAAGACTCTCGTATATTTCTGCAGAGCTTTGATTTTGGAAAATTGTATATAATTGGATCTTGTAAGGCTCTAAAGAACGTAAAAGTATTCGAAAGAAATATTTAAAAAATGTGAATAGAGAAAATTATTTAATATATAGATATATATTTATTTATTTGCTGTTCATTTTTAAAACTCATCAGTTTCATGTGTATATGAACCATCGTAGAAATCGTCTAAACATTTTTTGATATGTAATACTTTTTTGTGAAAGTGCATATTTTGATTTGATTTAAAAAGATTTTGCGCCTGTTAACGAGATGTTAAAATTGAGCATATAGTAGATTATGGAGTTAAAACTGATATTGATAAACGTGTTAATTTATTCGGAATTTCATTGAAATGTATTTAAAACTGATTTTTTTTTATTTAAAACAGAGAAAAACATTTCTAAATATTACATCTGTTGATCTGTTATAAGCAATCTGCTTGAAATGTGCGATACAATTTGCCGTTAGTGAGAAATTCTGTTGAATTCAATCAATACCAAACCCAGCAGAACTAAACTAAATATATTTAAATTATATTCAAATACATTGTAACTTGACTTTTTATTCGACATGTTATTGAATCAAATACTGATCTGTTAGTAATTTGTTACAAATTTTACTAAGCATTTTTATCATAATCTACTCAAAATTGGTTAGGATCATTTTGTTCAAAATTCAATGGAATTTTTGTCACTACTTACCTATGCATTTGTGATCAATTCAATTTTCTTTTCATTCAATTTAATCTATTAAGCTGTTCAGTTTGCCTTTTACTCAAAGTTTTGCTCAATCTATTGCTAATCTGTTTCTAAATTATTCGAAATTAAATTGAATCTACTAACTGCTCATAACTTATAATTTGTTTTTCGTTAAAAATTTCCCTGTATTTTGATCAATACTGATATATTCTCGATATGTTCAGTATTCAAGTCAATCTATTCACCTACAAAACTCACTATTTGTCATTTGTTGAAAAATCTGTTGAATCGATTGAACTATAAAATCTGATCAACTTAAATGCCTTATTTTTTTAACATAAAAAACAAATAAAATCATTCCAATGATCAAGGTTTTACTTGATTAAATAAAAAAAGTACAACAACTGAATGTGTGACCAGATTTTCTAAAAGTAATGCGCTAAGTACCAAATTAAGTCTGGAAGTAACGAAAAATTAAAATGTTATTTTACAAGGACTTCTTTTAAATCATAAAAGTTTTTCGATAGTTTATTGTCAGATTACATGCAACGTTACGTACGACATTGAACATTCAGTTCAACGCCGTCATAAATGCATATATTTCATTTTGATTTCGTGACGGTATTGCGGTACTAACAATATGAACTTCGAAATGCCATCCACCAGCTGGTTAAGTTTAATTTAACATGTTTGTACCGCAATGCCGCACTAAAATCAAAAACTAAAAATAGGCGCTTATGGCTGTATTGAACTGTAGGTACGAAATATTTTACAAACCCCCTTAACTCTTGTCCTCATTTTATACTAACCAAGATCTGCACTTTCTCAAAAACTTGAAAACGCTTGAAAAATATTGGATTTTGATTCATCAAACAACTTTTTACTTTAAAAGCTTATTTTCAAGTCCAATTTATCCTGGTATTCAGTTTCTGATGCATAAAAACTATCTTGATTGTGTTAAAGAAATTAATGAAGGTTGTAGCTAAGATAATGTGACTGAATTATGTGTTCTCAGTGTATTCAAAATACATTCCAAGCAAATTTTTTGTGTATGTTAAATGAGGTTGGAACACTGGATGTTTCTGATTCTTTTCCTGTATTCTTCAGAGTGTAAAAAGTTAAAGCCAATAAAGTTCGAACAAATCCTTGCTTATTTTTATTTGTGTTCACTGTTTTATTTGTAAAAAAAATGCTTCCATGCAAAGAAATCTCTCACGTTTGAAATCCTCATATCAGACGATTAGTATAAAATTCCAATACAATATATGATTTTTAAGTGTTCCCCTCCTCCCCTATAATTACACACTTCTCGGTGGATAGTATTACGCGACAAAAAACGATTTGCAGCGCATCCAGCTCAAACAGACTGAAAACTACTGGATAAATCTACGGTGTCCGCAGGGACGTTATTTAAAGTTTTTCTAGGGGGGGGGGGCAAAGGGTAAAAACCCAATACAATTTCACCAGAAAACAACAAAAACCACGCCCACTTGTATGTAAATACATTGATTTCTCAAAGTCAGAAGGGGGGGGGCAAATGACCCCCCCCTGCCCCCCCTAAATGACGGGCCTGGGTGTCTGACGAAAAAAAATGAAGGAACATTTCTCAGTTTTAATTATATTTACCAAATTCAAACGAACTTAAAATGGATAAATTGATGTACAAAACATTTCCGACATTTTAAATGATAAGAAAACATGTTAGTTGAAGGGCTTGGGAGATGAAGAGGTTATGTGACGAAACCAAAATTGTGAGTAATTAAAATTCAAAGTTTTACTGTTGCAGCTTTTTGTTTTCTGGTTTCGTCGTTAAGTGAGAAGAGCATATGAAGATGGTCTAATGACATCTACTTTTTGATGTATCGTTTCATTTACTTACCTGTATCCATGGCTTACCATTGTCCAGAGTGTATTTACAAAAAATTGTAGCATAACGCTTTCATCCTCCAAACACTTCAATTGTCAAAAATAGATTCCTAAACTAGAAATTAAAACTATTTTATGAGTTGGTGTAGGTGAGTAGGACGTAAACACATGAATAGCAAAATGGATTACTCGGTAAAAATTATAGAAAGTTTGCGAATTAGCTTGAATTTTAATATTAAAAACAACTAAATTTTACACTCATTAGAAAAGAATGTTTCAGTTTTTAAATAATATAATAAAGAATAATATTAATTTGAAAATATTTTATCTTTGGTGTCGGATGTAAGTTTTCGGTGTCGAACGTAAACTGTTGCTCTTAAATGTAAATATTTTTCAGTGATCGAAATTATAAAATTCCTTTTTACCCTTAAAACGACTCAACAAACTTCAATTGTCCCCTATTTTACCCCCTAACGCGAAATCTTAAAAAGTGGAATGTAAACGTTCGACCCCAAGATTTTAATGAAAACCAATAACAGTTACGAACTTAAAATAGGTTACATCAATGATATTAAAAATCTTTGTACACAAAAATACTTGCATGTTGTTTTACAATTATTGGCTTAGCACAATGATTTGCGTATTTTGGTGTCGGAAATAAAACCAGTTAATGGGAATACAAGAAATACCTAATTGTGCGATTGATGTGAAGTTTCAATTCAACGTTGAAGCACAAATACACTGGCGGAAAAAAAAAATCCCAACACCAAGAAAGACTTGTGTTAGATAAACGAAATTTGGTAGGCGTGTTTATACAACTGAAAGATGACATCGATTGAAATTTCGTGTTCCGCGCATAAGTGTGGCGCAGCTGGCGTCACTCAGAACATGCAAATAAGGCTTGTTTTAAAAGCGTGTTGTGAAGCTCGTGTGTATTATTTTTTCGTGAAATTTGACGAATTGCGTTCATGTTAGCCAGGAATGACTGAAGGAAGTCGAAGAAGCCATTATCAACAGCTCACCGAGTTTGAACGAGGTCGTACAATTTGGCTACGAAAAGGTGGATTTTCATTTCGCGATATTGCAGAAAGACTTGGGTGGGAATGTTTCCACCATGCATGATTACTGGAAGCTATGGGCAAGGGATGATACTACCTCAAGAAGATCGAGTTCCGAGCTGCCACGTGGCACGACTGAGAAGGAAGATCGCCGAATCTTGCGTGCGGCTGTGGCGCATCGTACTGCATCTGCGACTGACATTCGAGCTGCAGTTGATACCGTCGTGACCCAAGGAACGATAAGAAACTCTTTACTTCAAGGACAGCTCCGAGCCAGGCAGCCTGTAGCCGGTATTCCATTGACTGCAAACCATTGCCTTTTCCGACGGCAGTGGTGCCACGACAGAGCTCACTGGAGGTCGGAGTGGAGATCTGTTGTAATTTTTGATGAAAACAGATTCTGAATTAGTGCCAGTGGTGGCTGTATGTTGGTCAGAAGGAGGCCAGGGGACCGCCTGCATCCAAGCGGTCTACGGCCTAGACACACGGGACTCACACCTGGAGTTATGGTCTCTGTAGCAATTTCCTACGACAGCAGGGGCATTCTTGTGGTTATCCCAAACTCACTGACTGAAAATTTGTCATCAGTCTGTTAATTTAACCAGTAGTACAGCCCTTCATAAGTAGCATTCAAGGGGGCGTTTTCCAACAGGATAACGCTCGCCCTCACATCGCTGCTGTAACGCAATGTGCTCTACAGAGTGCTGACATGTTACCATGACCTGCAAATTCACCAGGTCTGTCTCCAATTGATAACGTATGGGATATCATGGGATGGCACCTCGAGCATCATCCACAGTCAGCAATGACGGTTCTAGTATTGACATAGCAAGTGCAACAAGCATGGAACTTCATACCAGAAAGTGACATTCGGCACCTGTATGACATAATGAATGCACGCTTGCAGGCTTGCCTTCAAAATTCTGGAGGTTACACCCTCTATTAAATTAACATAATTTCACATTTGCACAGCATTTTCTTGAGCTTAAATTAGCCAGTGATCTTGTGCATATAATCAATTAAACATGTTAAGTAGACAATTGCATTACCCAAATTTCATTACTCTACGGCAATTTTTTCTTGGTGTTGGGATTTTTTTTTCCGCCAGTGTATATAGGTATACTGCAGACACGTGTTTCAGGACTACGTGCCCAATGGAAATTCTTTCCCAAATCAAAATGAATTTATTTTTACACATTTTTCCAACATTACCTGATATGCATTGTGCATTTGAATGTGTCATTTATGTTGTAGAGTCATCCTTATTCATAATATTAGCATGCATTTTTAGGAAAAAAAGTTTCTTTGAGAGTCTTTCAAATATGATTTAAAAATGCTCAATATCCTGATGTTAGTTTACATCTATTAACTTATTACTACTTGAACTTAGACAGATGTTTCAAAATATGCAACTCTTCATCTTCAGAAGGATACCATGTTTGTGAAACAGGAATATTCAACGTTTTATCGCACAAAATTTGCAAAAATCTGCAGACACGTGTTTTGGGGTTTCAAGAAACCCCTTTTTCAAGCCAGCAAAGTGTGAATTTTATGATGAAAAGTCAGTCAAGAAAAGCATATCTTGTTTGTTTTAAAATACTACTGATTTTAATCATCTGATTGACCTAGCAAAATGTTCCCTTCTTGCCTCCACATGCTGAAGAACTTTTAAAACTTTATTCCACTTTTTCATCATATAAGTGTCAGTGATAACCTTTTTTTGAAACATTTACAGCTCATTCGAGAAGTAGCTGGACTAGATGTAAACAAAGAATCGCGTCATTTGGCTTCGTCAATCACGTGTTTGGCTTGGACAAGAATAAATTAGTGGCAAACATACGGCGAATGCAAATCCAATGGTTAATTTTTTTTCCCTTCCAGAGGATACCCCTAAAAGTAGCATCGCGGCAAACCTTCTGGCAATTTGTTTGTTTACTTTTAGTTTAGTTTTTTTGCGAATGGACTTTAGGTTGACCGTTCGTCCGTTTTGCAAGCCACATACACAATTAAGAAAGTATTTTACCGAAAGTTTGTTATTGTTGTTAAAAAACTTGGGAATGAAATTCTTAAAGAAATTTGAATGTCATATCTATAATGCGAAGTTGAACTTTTCCTTGCGCTTTAGTTTGGTATCATACTAAACATAATTTTTAACGTAATTTGTGTAAATTTAGTAATTTTTATTTTTTACATATTATTTTCTAGAAGTAAAAATATGAAATTTTTGAAGCGACTTCGTTAAAATAGAAGTTCAGTCAGATAGTTAAGATGTGCAATGAGTTACCGCCCGTAAGCCAGGGCTGAGGCAGAACTGTAGCAAATGCACCCACAGCTCGATCATAGCATCCTAAGACTGCAGTTTCGCTCTTATTATGGGCTCCGGAAATCGCCCTTAAAATGGGCTCTCTAAATGTTGAGTTCTGCCTCAGCCCTGGCTTACGGGCGGTAACTCATTGCACATTACCCAGCTTATGCCTTCAAATTTCGAGTTGAGCCGCACCATAGTTTACGGACGCTCGCTGGTAAGATAAATTCACTTTATCTACCAGTTTGTTGGCTATCTTAGCTACAATAAGAGGATTTTTGCCTCCGGCTCGATCATTGGCTATTCCTAACTGAGGAGCCCATAATAAGGGCGAAACTGCAGTCTTAGGATGCTATGATCGAGCTGTGGGTGCATTTGCTACAGATAGTTAAGATGTTTTTATTGTATTGGAATAAATAACTGTTATTTTGCAAATTTGAATAGGATAAACTTTGATATCCTGTTTCTTTCTTCTCTTCGATCAATAGGTTCCTTTGAGAAAAAGTTAATCTCAGAGGGTTTCTGAAATTGTAAAAGATTGAATACTAGGACGGGCCGAAAAAAACTTTTTTTTACTTCTTTTTACGTAGTAAAGGATCGCAAAAAAATGCACTCAAATTTGGGTCTAAATTTTGATTTTGCTCACCCCCGAATAAATTTTGAGTAGTTTTTTTTTTTTTTTTTTTTTTGACCTGTCAGCAGTGCATATGTACCTACCAACATTTAACCAGCCGAAAAATTATTTTCAACTACCCCCGAGTTATTTACGACGAGTTTTCTCGTGACGTCTGTATATACGTATGTGCGTATGCATGTATGCATGTCGTATAACTCAAAAACTATATGCTGTAGAAGCTTCTAATTTTGTATGTAGACTCTCAAGAGGGTCTAGTTGTGCACCTCCCCTTGTGGTTACATTCGAATGTTCCCAAGGGGGTCTTTTACCCGTTTTTGGGGATAAATCAGTGTTAATTTCAATGCATATGAATTGGCTTGACCACTTGGCGATATATCGCCAAGCTTTCGGTCGCCAAGTGTTTGACGCAAACTTGGCGACAAATTTGGCGAAGAAAAATTATTCTTTGACTTTGGGTTCAATTTGGCGCTATTGGCGATATTTTGGGAAAAATCCACTGAATGATGTTAAAATCAGCAATATTTAGAAAATTAATCATTGCAAAACATGTTTTTGGATCACTTCGTGGCAAACTAGGGGTGCGAATGTTTGAATTGTTACCTTGCTCACTCCAAGCAGTATTTTAACACTAAAGGCATCTACTAAGAAATTTACACGTAAAAGGAAGTAGTGTGGGGTCCATACCAGATTTTTTTATTTCTATGGTGGGTATTGCGGAAAAGGTGCCGTTTGATGAGCAAAGCGTACATAAAAAATTTGAAAATTTTCAGTCAATTTCTGGATCCGCCGCAATTGCGTTGTAGTTCTGAAAAAATACAGATTTTTTGAGATTTTTAGGAAATTATTTTTGAAAAAAATTTAGCACCTAGCAGCTAAAAATGCACTTATATGTGACAAACAATGTAGTTATTTTAGGTAAGTATGGCGAAAACCGCATTTTAAAGCTTTGACAAAACTTAGTAATACCACAGATATCAATTTTTAATGGAATTTCTAGGCCCCAATGGCACCTTTTCCGCCCTACCTGTTATCGAAAATAGAAAAAAAATATTAAATTAATTTAATATCTTATAATTTGATAAAAATTTCGGAAAAACTGCATTTTTTCCAAGGCACCTGCTGCAGATCAAGAAATTGACAGAAATTTTTCAAATTTTTTTGGTGCACTTTGTTTTCTCAATGGCACCTTTTCCGCAATACATATCATAAAAATTTTGAGAAAAAAAAAACTCTTTTTCGGCCCACCCTTTTGAATACCCCTGATTTAAATCAGAGGACAGCCCTAGTTTGGTCCGCTGGAGCAACGTTTTTCCTACTGCTTCAGTGACAACGGAAAAAGCCTATTTACAGGGTTTAAGGTTAGGCGTCTCTATCTGTAGTAGAGGTGCTACATCGAGAATAAAATATCGATGTTTAAAATGCGCTTCAATGAATGGAATACGGAAAGATAATCGCTGTTTGTTTTTTAAGTATACACAAAATATCAAAAAAAAAAAAAAATGTATCAATAATCTTAAAGCACTTTTCTTTTTTTTTTTTTTTTGAAAACAAATTACTGACAAACGCTAAGATCAAATAAATTAACTAATTAATTAATCAATTAAGGAAAATAAAGTAGTACTAGTTAATAGTTGAGCAATCCCCCCCCCTTGACCTTTTTGTTTTAAGTATTCGTGATTGCTTATTGTTTTCATGTTTGTAGGTTACTTAAGAATTGTTAACTTGTTATGCATATTCTAATGTTATGAAAAGTTGTTTATTTTGGAATCGTTATTTATGCCCGTTCTATGAATTTATTCTAGCATAGTTGGAGTAGAATTATAATAAATTGTGCCTGTTTTTATTATTCATCGAAATGTTCTTATTCTGTTTCTTTAATAAATTTCCATCTAAACTTTGGTTTCAAAAAATGCAAGTTGGGAGCAAAGATTGTGTACTAAATGCCAACTTTGCTGCAAAACAAACAAACCAGTCCACTTATATATAAAAACATTAAGCTTTCAAGGACAGGGGAAGGAGAGAATGTACCCCCCCCCCGGCCAATCGCCCTGAATGACGGGCCTGACCACAAATAATGGAGTTCGCAGATTATTTTACATTTTAATGGGACATTTAATGCAATTTAAGAGTCTTTTTTATTCTTTATCTAGCTGATTAGTTGATTTTTTGTTACCTCAGTTTTTTTTAGAGGAATTTTCGTAATTTATCGGAACTATATGAATTACATGTTTAGCGTTTCAAAAAAACCAGAGTGTTGCCCTTGCTTGTTTGTGTTGCTTGTAAATAATTTAGATTAGCATTTTTCATCAATCGATATGTGTGTAAAATTTCGCTATTTTGCTTTATACTGTCAAATACAGCGCTTGCGATTAATATAAATAGTTGTATTTATATATAAGAAAAAAAGTTGAAACACACTTGATTCAATGACAAGGGTTGAGAAAACATCTGATTGCGAAAATTTTAATAAAAAGTATCCTGTTATAGTATTAAGGTTTCTGTAAAAAATAAGAATAGTAAAAAATAAAAATGTACCTAGCAGCAACAAATTCGTTTACAAGTGTTGTGGTTAGTGCTGCCATCTATAAAAGTAGGAACAAAGTTTTATTTCGACATTTTTTTTTAAACTGAAGTAATCAAAACGTATCAAACGAAAATCAATAAACTCGAATATTTTTGAAGGAGGAAATGTTAATAGAATGATACTTTCAAATTTCTTCGAGCTTTATAATTTAAATGTGCATCAAAATTCTATGGAAAGAACTAAAAATGCAATCACAACATAATATTCTGTGAATTCTCAAAGAAATAGTTTTATTCTTATCATATTATCACTTTATAACTGAACTAAGTCTTTTAAATAAAAACTGAACAGTCATAACAAGCAGCAAAGATATCTATTTTGTCATTCATATGGAGCACTCCAAGATTGTTCTTTCGACTGAGCTTTCGAACGTCTGCAGATTAATTTTAGCCTTTCCTTGGTTTGAATGAAATGAACTGAGCTGAAGTGAAGTGAAGAATGAGATGATAATAATAATAATAATTGATGGAACGAAAAGACACACATGATTTTTTTATTGCATATTCTGAATTGATTTTGTTGCGGTTTGAGATGTAAATAGTCGAATTGTAAATAGTTTATTCTTTTATAATATTTTATAAAAAATGATTTCTTTTATCGAATATTCTCTTCACAACAGCGATATGATTGCATGTGCCCAGATGAAGTGGAAAGTCGGTAAGATTTTACCTTCATAGGTTTATTTTTATTTTAAAAGTTCCGCTAACAAATTTTTCTGCTGTTGGCTACAAAATCTGTTGGCTACAAAAATTGTAATAATACTATTTTTTCATAATAAAATCAGCAAATATTTCAATTACAACTAGTTTCACAAAGTACAAACCCCTATTAGTAAATAAAAAGAAAGAATGCACAATTTTTCATGGGGGGGGGGGAGGACGAAAAGAGGTGTGCATTCAATGCTAATTTCATCAGAAAAGCACGATCATTTATGTGTAAAAACAGAAAGTTTGTAAAGCCAAGAGGGGCAATCAACTGATGGGTCTAATATACTTCCAGATTTACATCCATTGCAAAATAGTAGGGAGGGAATGTGATTCGTGTATAAGTAGTGACGTATTTGCACAGCTAAGTTTTAATATTTAAAATCTGTCATGGTTATGCAACTTGTATGACCTTACTCAAAAAAAAAGGAAACGTCGTTTTGTATAAAGCAGTGAGTAACCGCCCCTAAGCAAGGGCTAAGGTAGGAACATGAACATGCAATACACCGCCAGCTCGGTTATTTCGATCCATGGACTGCAGTTTCGTGCTTATTATACACTCATCAGTATTTAACACGAAACTTACCGAGTTGGAGGCAAAAACCCTCTTATAGAGCAAAGAGAGCCAAAAAAAAAAAACTGGAAGCTAATGTAAAATTTGAATACCAGCGAGCGACTGAGCTCTGCTTTAAAATGTACGAGTTGTACCGTACCAAGTGCGATCTTTCGCTGGTATTCTAATTTTCCATCAACTACCAGTTTTTTTTTTTTTTTTTTTTTGTTCTCTTTGCTCCAAAAGAGGATTTTTGCCTCCAACTAGGTTATTTTCGTATCCCATGCTGATGAGTGCATAATAAGCACGAAACTGCAGTCCATGGATCGAAATAACCGAGTTGGCGGTGCATTGCATGTTGTTTTGTGTGTTCAAACTTCAATAAGTTCGTTATTTCTCGTGAACTTGTAATGGAAATAATTGAATAAAATTTAGCCTAAGATAAGAAATTTTGTTTTAATACCACAATCGAAAATAATGTTATCAAGCAATGAAATCTAGGTCTGAAAAAATATGAATGAATTTGAGGAAAAATAAATAAACTTGTATAAAAAATTTGGATTTAAAAAAGTCATGTTTTTTTTTCCTTGGAGGGGGAGGGGGGTCCTCAAAGTTGTAAATATTTTTGGAGGGGGTCCGTGGTCCGTGATGACCTGTACTTACAGAACTTCTGCTTTACGGAATAAAATTATTTTATATCTGAAGAAATTTCGAATCGTTATAGTTCAGGTGCTTCCATCTGGTGGGAAACTTTGTGCCAAATTTCAGGTTCTAAAGGATGGATAGCATCATCATAGTGGTGCCATATGAAAGACTGGATGCCACCTACCAGCTCATGAGGAATGCACAACGTCTGCAAATGGTGATGAACTAACTCTCATTAGAAACAAACAAAACAAAGTTACGGACATGGGTGTCAGTACTGAAGACTGAATTATGTTTTTAAAAAAGCAAACGGATTTCTGTCCTTCAATTAGAAGCTCTAAAACGCGATGACGCATACCCTTCAAGTGCTATGGATTACCACCCAGAATGAGACACCCAGCTCTCTAAAACTTTCAATTTGCATTTTGCGCCATAGAATCCATTTCCCACGTGGGCGGTCCTGGTCTTGACTAGAGTCGTTGCAACTTAAGAAAGCTAACTGGTGCTTTAAAAAATTAGTCACAGAGATCGCTACAAATACAATTTGATACGATATTTTTTATGCTTGGTATTGTTTTTCCCGTAAATTTACTGCAGAAAATAATACATGAAACTTTAAATTTATGACTGAGTTTTTCTCACCCCTCGACGGAACCATAGGGCTCCGCGGAACAGACTTTGGGAACAGTTGGGATAGGGATTGTCTAACTTATGCATAAGAGGATTTACGGGGGTTCCAAGGGGTGCAACGCACCCTCAACGTTTTTGGTTCGATTTTGAAAAAAATTTAAACTAAGTATATTTTTTCAAGAACAGTAGTTTAGAAAAGAATTTATATTTTTTCGTAGCTACAATACAAGTTAATTTACTTAAAACAAACCCAGTGTATTACCACACATCGTGAATGAAAGAGCAATATGACTGTACACATATTAAGAATTAGAGTATTTTTATCCACTCGAAAAAACAAACAAAATAAATAAACACCTGCAAATAAAGAATTTTTTTTAATTATTTATTATTCACTGCTATATTATAGAATACTGGCACAATCTGTAATTGGGTATTTGTTGGTATATCATAAACAAATTATTCTATAAAACAACCATCTCTATTAAAGTTGAACCGACCCCCCCCCCTCCAGATCCTGGTTGCTTAACATCCCCAGAAGTAACGAATTAAATCCACGCATGAACTTAGGTCCCATACCTTTCATTGACCATTCTTGGAAAATATATTACCACTGACTTACCGCGCGAAGTATTAGCACTTGACAGCAGTAATTCAAAAATTCGATTTTTTTTAACGGTTATTTTCCGAAAAACAGGTACAAAGTGAATTGCTATTTTTCGAATATTTAAAGTAAAATAAAATCATGCATTACTTTTGTAGTCCTGTGAAGCATTAAGGGAAACAATAAAAAACAAAAACACCTTTAAGAAATAATATTTGTACTAAATTAATAGGCTGAAATAAACATTTTCTTTTCTGATTTTGCTTTAGTAGTACGACTGTGGGTTAAAATCTTGCAATGAGTTTAGGTTGGATATTCTTGGAAATTTGAATCAAAATTTAGCTGTGAAAAAAAATCATTCGAAAGTTTCAAAAATCATGGCAAGATCGAACCCACGATCTTCCCATCTCTAACACGACTCTCTGTAAAACCACGCCGATGCGTCTTAATTTTCGGATATTATTAATTGATGTAATGTATAAATCAAAAAGCAAAATTTTGTTTAGATCGTTTGAGTCTATTTTTCGTCATTAGCAGGTACGATAAGTTTTAAAATTCGGGTTAAATCATGGAATTTAATAAAATAACAAGGAAGATCCCTCGTAGTGACAGAAAAGCAGACAACAGAAATAATGTGTAAGATGACATTTTACTGTCTGGTTTTAGTTCGGAATGAGTTGAAAATTTTTTAACGAAAGTTTTCTATTTTGTTGAACGTTAAGTACTGTACATCTTACATGAAATTCAAAAACTTTTGAAATGCCTAGAATTTTAACTCTTACAGAAAATGTGGTTAAAATTTTGGAATGAAGTGCTGTTGAAAAAACCCAATGCCAAATTGTTAGCCAATTGCCAAGTAAGCTTATTTTTTCCCGTTTCTTGAGAGCATATAGCTTACACTGAAATTTGTCTTTGGGTATTTTTCAACATCCTTTAGGGGCAAGGCCATAATCCCGTGCAATGTAAGAAATAAAATTCTTGGCAATTTGAAATCCCGTGAGTTTCAATTTAAGAACAGTATTTAACGACAGAAAAAAAAAGTATTTAAAAACTTTAAATTATTCTGAGCACAGAATCAGACAGTAAAAAGTTGTACAATCAAAAAGAAAAAAAAAATGAAAAATGATAGTTGCATTGAAAATAGCAATTTACCAAATTTTGTGCATTAAGTTTTATCGTCTGATATTATTTTTTTTTAAAAAGAGAAAATAAGAATATATAATGGCATTAATTTAAAAAAAAAGGGAAAATAGAATTATCTAATACATTAAAAGGAAAAAGAAAGGAAAAATATCTAATAACGAGATTGTTTTATTTTTCCTGCCATTCCTTGCATTTAAAAGGAGCAGACCAGAAATTTAGAATTTCATACAGATGAATTTTCATTTCTAATTCATATTTTATTGTTTGTCATTTATTTTTTAAAATGAAGCTACTGGAAATACATATTGGCAACATTGATACATGTTATGGCTTTAAAGGGATTATTTTTCTTTATTTTAATGAAAAAAAGTTATACCGATTTAGGTTATATTAAAACAAATTCAAAAATGTTTGATACTGTAATTTTGTTCACCACTGTACAACAGTTTACATATACAGGGTGTCCACTCCTATCGTGGACCAATAGCTAATTTCTAAACCGTTAGAGATAAGCATATAGTTCATTTAGGAAAAAATCTCCAATTTACGAAAGGAATTTTGGGTCTATTCAATGTTTTTCAAAAAATCAAATTTTGAAAGAGTTAGGAAATTTAAATTTTTATACAGCCCCCCCAGTCCTATCAATCATATTTAGTAAAACATTCTTGACACTGTAACGTTTAAAACTAAAAAAAAATCACTGTTCTACCACAAAAATTGACCGAGTTATGACGTTTTGAAAAATCAAGATTTTGCATTATTTCATGACGTCATCGAGAGATCGCTTACGGGACCGTATGCGAAATCCTTCAAAATCTTGATTTTTCAAAACATCATAACTCGGTCAATTTTTGTGGTAGAAAAGTGATTTTTTTTTAGTTTTAAACGTTATAGTGTCAAGAATGTTTTACTAAATATGATTGATAGGACTGGGGGCTGTATAAAAATTTAAATTTCCTAACTCTTTCAAAATTTGATTTTTTGAAAAACATTGAATAGACCCAAAATTCCTTTCGTAAATTGGAGATTTTTTCCTAAATGAACTATATGCTTATCTCTAACGGTTTAGAAATTAGCTATTGGTCCACGATAGGAGTGGACATCCTGTATAAGGGTGGTTATGAGCGAAAATTCCATTTTTAAGGAACGTAATTTCTACATATAAAGTAATTATATCTTTATAGGTTTTACAAATCGCATATATCTGTATTTGTATTCATTACTAAGTGCTTTTTACGTAAAGTTTAAAGAAACGAAAAGGTGGAATTAAAAAAAAAAGGAAAAAGAAAAAAAATCTCTTACTTAGTTTTTAGTTTGCTTTGCCTAACCAACGACTTAAAATTGTACGTAGTGCTGCCATCTGTAGAGTGTCATAATAAAGCTTAAAGTAATTTTTAAGAGCTATTTAACATTGCAATAGCTTTTAAATCTTTATTTATTCATTTACTTTTCTGAAATGCATTTAAAACAATTAAAATTTAAGCAAATCTTAAAAGATAATACCAGCTAGAAAGTTTCAAACTTAATGAAAGAATATTAACACGAATGAGAAAATAGATTCTTAATTTCCCTTTCGAAATTATTATGTTATTTTATTCTCGATAAAAGTAAACTAATGAAAACCAGTTCGTTTCTGTAATTCGTCATTTACAAAGGGAAAATTTCAGTTGAAATTTGAAGATTGACTGACATACTTCATTCTAGAGATAACCCAAAGCTACGGTCCAACCAAACCTTCGGCCATTTCACCGAAGCTTCGGTCTGGTGCTTCGTCCGCTTCGACCAATAATAATTTGTGTTGTAAATTTTTATTTTACTACTGTAATTTCATAAAATATTGTCCTTCAGACAGTTCATTCTTGTAAAATACAGGGTGTCCACTCCAATCGTGGACCAATAGCTAATTTCTAAACCGTTAGAGATAAGCATATAGTTTATTTAGGAAAAAATCTCCAAATTACGAAAGGAATTTTGGGTCTATTCAATGTTTTTCAAAAAATCAAATTTTGAAAGAGTTACGAAATTTAAATTTTTATACAGCCCCCCAGTCCTATCAATCATATTTAGTAAAACATTCTTGACACTGTAACGTTTAAAACTAAAAAAAAATCACTATTCTACGACAAAAATTGACCGAGTTATGACGTTTTGAAAAATCAAGATTTTGAAGGATTTCGCATACGGTCCCTAAAGCGATCTCTGGATGACGTCATGAAACAATGCAAAATCTTGATTTTTCAAAACGTCATAACTCGGTCAATTTTTGTCGTAGAAGAGTGATTTTTTTTTAGTTTTAAACGTTACAGTGTCAAGAATGTTTTACTAAATATGATTGATAGGACTGGGGGGCTGTATAAAAATTTAAATTTCGTAATTCTTTCAAAATTTGATTTTTTGAAAAACATTGAATCGACCCAAAATTCCTTTCGTAATTTGAAGATTTTTTCCTAAATAAACTATATGCTTATCTCTAACGGTTTAGAAATTAGCTATTGGTCCACGATTGGAGTGGACACCCTGTATACTTAAACATAGAAAAACATCAAATTTAAATTAACTGATTGTGTTTATTGAGCTCTTGGAATCAGAATCTGTTAAATAATTAACAGTATATTATATTTAACTTGAAGATTTTTATGAATGAGTAAATAAATTAAATTACATTTAACTAATAATTACATGGACACTTTAGTTGCTTTGAAATAAAGCTAGTGAAACGTGACTTTCTTAGACCTTTCTAATGTTGACACTTAGATATAAATACCAATTTTTAACACTTACCAAACCAGGATTTTTGAAAAGCCATTTCTATCTCAATAAAGTTGTAGGTGTACAAAATCAGTTTTTCTTAAATTTACTAATATGTTGACAAAATTTACTCAATTTTCTAGAAATTGATGAAAATTATTAATAGTAGTCCAGTGTTAGAAAAAATCTTGAGAATAAACAAAAAGTAAATTGAAGCTGAATTTTTATTTATTTTTTATCAAGCAAAATATGAAGACAGTTCCCATTCCTTGTACATCCACTTTTGAGGGAAGATATTAAATTTTCATTTCATTTTTTATCTCAAGGGAAAAGCTTATTTTCAATTAAATTCGTCTTCTTTTTGAAGTAAACATTTCCAAAACTAATAGTATTATTTTTTAAAAAATATAAATGCTGAATGATTAGTAAAGAAGAATATCTAAGCTTGTCTCCACTAAATTCAACTCCAAAATTTTTAAATTGAGAATTATGATATAATGTAAATGGCAGCTAATTTTTAGTTAAATTATTCTGCGATTTAATATTTGATCATATCAGTTGGTTTTATTATAACTATCAACTTAACTGCAGGGTAACTGCTAGGTAAGGGGAAACATTATATATGTCAGAGGTCAACTTACCAGACGCGCACTGAACTTCAATGCGTTTGACTATTACTTAGAGGTGTGTTTACAGTCTCTAAAACGCACTGCAAAACGTAACTTCTAAAATCTTTTAGATGTGTTTTATTTCTCGAGTTTAGAAGAGGTGTCTATTTTTAATCCTGAGGTGATAAAGTACTTGTTTCACTTTATATACAGGGTGTCCACTCCAATCGTGGACCAATAGCTAATTTCTAAACCGTTAGAGATAAGCATATAATTTATTTAGGAAAAAATCTCCAAATTTTGAAAGGAATTTTGGGTCTATTCAATGTTTTTCAAAAAATCAAATTTTGAAAGAGTTACGAAATTTAAATTTTTATACAGCCCCCCAGTCCTATCAATCATATTTAGTAAAACATTCTTGACACTGTAACGTTTAAAACTAAAAAAAAATCACTCTTCTACCACAAAAATTGACCGAGTTATGACGTTTTGAAAAATCAAGATTTTGAAGGATTCCGCATACGGTCCCATAAGAGATCTCTCGATGACGTCATGAAATAATGCAAAATCTTGATTTTTCAAAACGTCATAACTCGGTCAATTTTTGTGGTAGAAGAGTGATTTTTTTTTTAGTTTTAAACGTTACAGTGTCAAGAATGTTTTACTAAATATGATTGATAGGACTGGGGGGCTGTATAAAAATTTAAATTTCGTAACTCTTTCAAAATTTGATTTTTTGAAAAACATTGAATAGACCCAAAATTCCTTTCAAAATTTGGAGATTTTTTCCTAAATAAACTATATGCTTATCTCTAACGGTTTAGAAATTAGCTATTGGTCCACGATTGGAGTGGACACCCTGTATGTGTGTGTGTGGTTTCGTTAAATTTAATTTGATAAAATTCCTTTTGCCGATGTTATTTTATGTTTAGTTATTTTCAAGGAAAGAAAGTTCTGTTCCCTTATTAATATGTTGTCGTGTTTCTGCACTTTGTCATATGCTTAGACTCCATCTTAAATGGTGTTTTTGTTTTTCAGTTACTTTAAATGAAAATTCTGCATTTTACCATTATTTAAGAAATGATCACGAAAATGTGTTCAATGCAGATGTTATCTTTACATAAAAAGTTCTAAGCATAACTTGATAAAAAATATTTTCATTAACAAAGAATATGTAACACTTAACTGTATTGATAATATGCTAAGTGTAAGAGGTACAAGGACATGAAGTGTATAGTTTTAGTATCATTATTCCTAATTGGGTTCTTATCGAAATTATCGATTCGATTTGTGTGATATGCTGGATGATAGATATTACATAGTAGTTAGCTGCGGTGGTGTTAAAACGTTAATACGATTTTTTTTTAACTGAAATAATAAAATATGCTAAACAGCAGTGCCCAACCTATACCTGCGAAGATGATCCGTGCTTCCCGTTGTTAAGGGGCGATTCTCTGTAAACTCGTAATTGGCATTACGGATCGAGTATTTTAAATAATAAAGTGTAATAAAGTAATTATTGCTCTTAATACAAGTAAAGGATTAATACTCTGTGAATCAATTGGATTTGGAGCAATAACAATTTAATATTTTTTTTTCTAGAAATTATCTAAGCACCAAAAACACAATCCGCTGGCTGTCCCAATCGTATAGTCTAACGCTTAAAGGCAATATCTCAAAAACCTATAAACACTACATAAATTTGACAGTTAAAAATAGAACTAAATTAGACAATTTAGACAATTGAAAAAACAACTAAAAATATAAACTCCAATAAAAAAATTTTAAGCCAAAAAAGATCCAATGGGAAAATAAAGATGGATCTTTTTTGGCTTAAAATTTTTTTTATTGTTGTTCGGGTAATCCGCTATGTTTGCTTTTTAAGCTGTTCGCTTCTGTTTCCGTTGCTTTTGTCGGATGTCTGTGCATCCATAAGTTAAAAATTTTTTTGCATTGAAAAAGGTGTTCCTTGTAACGCCTAAACACGTGTCTGCAGTATCAATGCTTATGTGTACCTCCTTAACGTGGTAATTTTCTCTACATCAATAGCACAAAGATTTTTTTTTATTTGCAAGTGGAAGTTATTGGAGAGGGAAGAACTTAATCCAAATCTTCACTTTTTCGGCGGTCCGTAGATCAATTTTTCTGAGGTGATAAAAAGGAAGAGGGGAGGGGGGGGGGGGTCGGAAAGACTTGAGCTGCCTTCAAACTTTTTTTTAAATTGATGCTAATTGTGTACTGTCTTTGATGACATAAAGGGCTCAGAGTTCATCTCGTAAATTTTGTGAAACTGATGATGACGTGAAAGGAATGGAAAAAATTCAAGGAATCTCGCCGAAAAATTTTTGACACTGAATCATCACTTTTTAGGTCATATTTGGAAAGGTTAGAGGAAAAGAGGTGATCAAGGAGGAAGATTCTTCCGAAAATTTTCGAAATTGAAAACTTAAAGGCAAAAAGACTTCGTGGTAAAGGGAAGTGGATCGGAAACGTTTTTTAATTGATATCTTAAAACCCATTTAGGCAATCTTAAATGATGTTAAGAAAATATTTTGTAAAAGGATTTAGGTACTTCCTCTCAGAAACTTGGCTATATTGAAGTTTTAAATTTCAACTTCATGCTATAATTCAAAAACTAAATGAAGGGGGGTAGAGGACTCTCTCTCGGAAGTTTTTGGAAATTGCAGGCTTAAAAGTGTATTTTGGGGCGATGTTTGGTAATGTTGCAGGAAGAAAAGGGATTATAAGGCTCTCCCAGAAATTTTTCAACTTTGAAGCTCAAAAATGCTATTTTAAATTATCTTTGATGTTGTTAGGATGAGAAATTCGGGAGCTCTGTTTTCTAAAAAGATATTTTTAAATTATCGTTGAAGACTTTAAATAACTGAGAATTCTCTTATCAAATTATTAGAAAAGTTGTAAGTAAGGAGCACTGCTCAGGAAATTTGCAATATTTAGTTATCATTGAATACATTGGGGAGGAGAGCGGATCCAGTCCTCTCACCTGGAAATGTTCCGTAACTAAAGGCTTAAAAATGACATTTTAGACTTCTTTGGTCTCGTCAAGGGGGGTCATGACAACCTTTTGATTCCGTGCTTTGAGCCGCACTTTTGAATTTGCTGCCCTCTGAAATTTTCACCCGGAACACAGGATTCGAATTTACCCTTAAATCCGGCACTGAAGATAATATTTTTTTTTTCATGTCACTGCTAGTAAAGATGTTAAAACTTGCTAGCCCCATCTAGCTAGGCTGCTTTTCCCTCTAACTTTGGAGCTTGTCTCTTTTTTTTTTTTTTTTGAACAAACGCCAATCGAATTATGTTTTTTTTTTTTTTTTTTCTAGATTTTGGGAGGGGCCCGGGCCGCCCTGGCCCACCCCTTATATGCGCCCTTGCCTTTAGACGTCACAAAATGCAACTTATACGTCGTTTTCACTTCTGAAATTTAAAACGGTTGTCATTTTGCTCTGTTAGTTCTCTACTCTATATTTGTTTCAGTACCTATTGAGGGGTCGTGCTGTAGTGCTATTTTTTCCCATGAAACGCAAAACTGGAGTTTTTCTTTAATAATTAAACTGACGCTGTCACTATACTTTGTTCATCCATTGATAAGTGGAGGAAGGAAGCCTCCAGAAGAAGGATTGAATCCTGTAAAATATCGCAGTAAAATTACAATGCAATGACATAACTTTTAAATAGATCATTCATATAATTAAGTGTTGCTTGTAAAACGATTTTAAAGTATATGAATGCGTTCTTTATGCTACTTGGTTTGAAAAGATTAAAAGTGTGTCCGTGTTAGACAGGATTCATATAAACTAAACTGAAAGAGTGTTTTCTACAGATATTAGAATTTTCAAATGAAATGAATAAATATCAGTTGAATCATAATACCACTTATTCATGATAGTGCAAAAGGTAACTAAAATGAAACTTTTTTATGAGTAATAGGTAAAATTTGGTACTTATATATGTTTAAGATTCAGAATCCATGACAAGTTGTCTGTTTCCTAGATTTTTGAGCGTTTTTTGTTGCTGAAAATCATGATTTTACTTGACAAACTTCGACCATGATCAAATTGCATGACTCTCCATGATTTTTCATAACTTTACCGACCCACGAATACCCCGCAAATACTTAATAACTTTTGCAAACTTTTAGCCAAGTAAATTATTTTCAGAGGTGGCGCATTAAAAAAACTGGCGATAAAAAATCATATGTTAATACAAATAATTTTTAATCGCCATATTTTTTATTTCGTCGCCCCGTGGGAGCTGACTGCAGCTGATTTTGTGCTTTATATACTGCAAAAAATAGATGTTGTTTTTACAATATAAAACAGCTAATTTTATAGTTATTTTTCAGTAATAAACTGTACAATAGCTAGCTTTGCAGTTTATTACTGTTTTACTTATACTGTGTTACTTATTTTAGTTTTAAACAGTAACATCTGCTGCTATTATTATACTGTAAAAAAGACTTTTTTTTTTTTTTTTTTTTTTTTTTTTTGCAGTGTAAGGGCCTGGCTCCAGATCAGCAGAAAGCCGACCGAAACCGAAAATCCGGGTACTTTCCATTTCCCCTTTAAATTCAAAGTACCCAGATTTTCGACTTCTGCCTACGGTTTCAGTCGGTTTTCTGCTGATCTGGAGCCAGGCCCTTACACTGCGTGTAGCAGGGGTGCTCATCCCCCCCAAGCTCAATGGCGCAAATTCCCCCCCCCCCCAAAAAAAAATATTTTTCACAACCCTCTTGTGCTTTTTTTACCCCTCTTTTTTATTTTATTTATTTTTTTAAATGTTTATTTATTTTTTTAAATAATATTTATTTATTTTTTAATAATATTTATTTATTTTTTAAAATAATATTTATTTATTTTTTAAAATAATATTTATTTATTTTTTAAAATAATATTTATATTTTTTTTAATATTATTTATTTTTTTTAAATAATTTTTATTTATTTTTTAAAATAATATTTATTTATTTTTTTCAGATTAGTACTATTATTTTTCATATATAATTTACTTATTTAAAAGTTCGAATTATGTGTTGAATAGAAACGCTTTTTTCTCTTCCAGAAATTCCAAGCACACATACACGCACAAAAAAAAAAAAAAAAATATTGATAAAAAAATAATTTAAATTAAAAAATGAATGAATAATTTTTTTTGAACCGTAAATTATTTAAATAAATAAAAAATTAGTTTTAAAAAATCCCCCCCCCCCCCCAAAATTTTGATGGCGCAACTTGCGCCATAATCCCCCCTGTGGGCACCCCTGGCGTGTTGTAGTGCAAATAAGAGAGAGAAACACAATAAGAGACAAAACTACAGTTCAATCACCTTTATATTCATATCTAGCATATGTATATCATTTTTCTTAAAAAGTTTTAGACATGCTTCATTAACAGCAATGAAACACGCATCTTAAAACCGAGATTCTTCACTAAAATAGTTCCATAGAAATTGTTTCCAACCGCGGGAAGATTCTAAGAACGCTCCCGCTCACATTCGAATCAACACAAAGTGAGGTGGAGAGTGGTGCACTTGTAGTCCAACATTTCATGTTTTCCGATGTTCGTCAATTTTATTTCCAGTTTTTTTTTTTTTCCAGCTTCAGTTGTGGCTTGTAGCCAGTAAACAGTTTTAATGCGGCTGAGATATGTCTTGGGAATTCGATGCAATACATGACTTGTTTTCGAGTTAAAATGCTAACTAGAATGAGTTTTTGCTTATTTTCATGTTTATGGTAAAAAATACTATTGCATAAATTTTCCTCTTGCCACTCATGAGCAACTTTTCTATATCATTTGTCCTGCATAAGCTTATTTTATAGTCACTTAGTTAGATTTTAATGATGACGGTTCAACACATGCTGCGGTACAAAAAAAAAAAAAAAAACTGTACAGTGTTGGGAATTTATTCGTTCTGCATTAATTTATTGCTGATGTGGTTTTTTCACAAATGTAGTTTTGTGAATCAGTCGTTTCTTCAATTTTGTTCAGAAATACTTTTCTATTCCTCTTGGGGTTTGAGAACATTTTAACCAATAGATGGCAGCACCATTTTTACTTTTAAAAGTTTAATCATTGTTGTCAGTTTTACCTTCTTAAACCGGTATGAAACATTATGATTGGAATTTCTAGCATTATTTCCTTTTTCTAGCTGTAAGCAATCGAAAACACAAAAATTATGCAGTAGTTAAAGTAACACTGAACAGTTTTCTCAATGCTAGCTGGGAATCGCTTTCACCAATTTTTTTTCTGGTTTTCAATAAAAAAGAAGAAAAAACTGGTTCGTAAATACGTTTTTAAACTTATGTATGGTTCATAAAAACTAATGTGTTTTGAATATTCAATGTGAGTTAGTCAAACTCTTTTGACCCGACCATTGGCGCACCCACGGGGGGAGCTTAGGGGCTTAAGCCCCTCCCAGAAGTATCAAGATGAACTCCCTTGATTGAACCAAACTCCTTAAAATGCGTTTTTGGACTTGATTTTTGGAAATTTGCTAAGAGATAGCCCCCCCAACAACCCTTTTAATTTCACCAAAAACGACTGCAGTTTTTTCTTTAGGACTTCAAATTCGAAAACTTTCCGAAGAAGGGCCACTTAGTCCCTCCCAGGAAATAATCCGGGGTGCGCCACTGGGTCACCCGACTGCTCTCATGTATGCATTTTAATAACAATCAGTTTATTTTTCCATATATGTGTGTGTCTTAATCATTACACTTTCTAAAGAATACTCAAAAATTATCTTAAAAAAAAAAGAAAAAAAAAACACATAGGAGCAGCGAAAATGTCTTTTAGGGATATAGCAGGTCAGGATTTTCTCCCTTAACAGGTGGGGAGGGGGGGGGGGTGTTGGAATTGTCATAAATATGTATTACCCCCAATTAGCATTTTGACTTGAAATTCAAGGTTCCTTCCGAGGAGGGGTGAGCCTCACTGAGGCCTCTGTTATCAAGGATATATGATGAAGAAATTATTAGTCAACATTTAAAGTATGACTTAATCATGAAAATGCCTCTTCTAGAAATCCCAAGAAAAAAAGATGTAAAGTTTTTTTTTAGGAAAAGAAAGTGCTCAAACTTATTTTTCTGAAAATATATTCTAATAATTACATGCAGAAAACAATTTTCTTAAAATGTCAGTTTCGACATGCAAAATGTTATTAATTTTTTTTTTGAAAAATTTTCAAAAACAACAAATTTAAAATTAATAAATATAACCATAAATTATATAGCACATCATAACGAAAGAATAAATTTGACTAGCATTGTTCACAGTTCGGAAAAAATAGATATGTACACTGCAGTTTAAATCTTATTGTTCGAGGGAAACTGCACTTACAGTCAAATGTTTCCAATAGCAAGATATATTTCAAATTAAAGGTCAAGTCGTATTCCGGAAGCTATTTGTATTTTCATTAAAAAATATTTAAAAAAAAACTGTATTACTAAAGCGATTTCAAAGATTTATCATTCAAAATATTTGCTTTTTTTATCGGAACAAATTCTAAGATTCAGACTTGTCATTGCATTTCATAACTAAGAATAAACGAAAGAAAAAGAAAATATTTTTTAAGTTGCTTTTTTGAATTGAACTTCAAAATGCAGCAGTCTTTTTATTCCATGAATTCCTTTTTAGTTCAAAACTGAAATCTCTAAACTATGAATAAAAAATGCTGCAAAAATTACTTCCAGTCGTTTTCTTTAATTGTTATTATTTTTTTTCTTCATAGAAATAATCAAAAGTTCTATGATATTAGAAGAAAAAAAATGCATTGCAACTGCACATTTGCTCGTGTAAATTTCACTTCTGCATCATATCTTCGCTTTTGAAAAAAAAATTCCTTTATGCTTCATCAAAATACCAATAGCTCACGGTATATAGCTAAGTCATTTTAAATGCTGCATGCGCTGAAAATATTTCTTCAAAAAATGTCCTGGTACAGAAGAAAACCAGTTTTCACGTCATGTTTGTGATAAAAAATAACAATTCAATTTTATTCTCCCCCTTGACGTACGCTTTCAAAGCTATTTCGCTTGTTCTGCCGTGCTAAGCGCGAAAGTGGTATCTGCAGTCGAGCTCAAACTGAGATATTACTCTTTAAAGTTTTGCGTCACCATGTATTTGATTCAGATGATACTTTTTCAGAATTTTTTAAAAATATTTCCCGTTCTCAAATGAACATATAATATTGTATTCAGGTAAAATACGTCCCAAAGAGACACCTGGTGGTGTTAACTCAATTTTATTAAAAAGTATAGATACCACGTTCGTGCTTAGCACGGCAGGGTTGTGGACGCGCTTATTTTTCTTTTTACATCTTGATGCTTAGATAGGATGTCCACCCTGCTCTATACAGCTCGCCTTTTTTTTCATGACGAGTCCAAGGGGCAGCAATGGAGGACTAGAGTTTCTTGCACTTTTTGTTTTTGTTTTTTTTTTTTTTTCCCCGACGGAATCGCGTCAGTCTTTCCCGTTCTGCTCCTCCTCCTCATCTTTCCCGGAGCAGGAGGATGCGGATGCGGAAGATGAGTCGGGCGACCCGGTCCGGGGCTGACCGTTCGTCTTGGGCGGGCTCTTGGACTCCCGCGTCGGGCAGTCCGCGATCAGGTGGTCAGACGATTTGCAATGGTGGCAGCGCTTCGGCTGGGGACCCAGGCTGCACTTGGCCGCGATGTGGTTGGCGAACTCGCCGCAGTTGTAGCACCTGCGAGAGAAAATGCGATTCACTTAGAAACTTATCGAAAACGACTTTGAAAGGACTCAAACTTCAGGGAGTACGCTGTTAAAACTTGTTCCGTGAAGTATAAATCCAACATTAATTTAGCACAAATACGGAGGGATACTGCAGACATGTGTTTCGGCGTTACAAGGAACGCCTCCTTCAATGCAAAAAAAAAGTGATCTTATGGACGCACAGACATCCGACAAAAGGTCTTTTAGGTATTTGAGCTTTTGTCGGATGTCTGTGCATCCATAAGCTTACAAATTTTTTGCATTGAAAAAGGCGTTCCTTGTAACGCCGAAACACGTGTCTGCAGTATCCCTCCGTATTTATGCTTAATTAACGCTGGATTTATACTTCACAATTTTTGCAAAAAGGTATTACTTATCTTTACTGTTCTGGTTTGATTTTTTATTACAGGTTGCACGTGACCTCTTTAACCATTTATGTCCCAAATTAATTTTACAATGTTTTTTTGGGGGGTTTTTTAGTTGGAAATACATTAAACAACATATATACCGACTATAAAAATTTTGAAAATCTCAGGAGTTTAAGGACTTCTACGCTTCAGGGCCCCTAAGAAAACTATTTCCGATCGCAGGTACCATCTGCCAGCCTCTCAGCAAAGTTATAAAGAGTGGTATTTCAAGCTTCAGCATGATTCTAGCCATTTAGGATTCATAATACTAAATTAATATAAGCGGGACTCATGAGTCCCGCCGGGGCATAAAGGGTTAAGGGTGAAACGTTGCAGCACCAGCGGCATCTAATGAAGGGTGCCACTTGAGTCCCTATGGCACCCTTGAAGATGCTATTTGGCACACTTTGGGGGCACCATCAAGGGTGCCATAGGAGTCAAGCGGCACATTAAAAGTGCCATATTCAACGTGTAGTTTAACAGCGTGTGCTGCCTTGTGATGGTAAAGGGTATCTGCACCGTGCGAAATCAGTTTTTGAGGCATTTAAGAAACTCGTTTTGGATACCACATTGACAATAAGGAAATGTTATAATTTGACATTTTTTCGTGATTTATTTAATCGAAAAACAAACAGGCAAGCTTGTACAATAAAGCTAAAGTACAATAGTTGAAAAATTTTGAAAAAGAAAAGAAAAAGAAATGATCGAAATATTGGAGCATAACCCTCGTTTTTAAACGGAGCTTCTCTGATTTGCTTTTTCATTAAATACCAAAGAAGGTGTTCCTCTATGCTGTATTATTGCAGCAAGTTTTGCTATTGCTCTCACTGGGAATAATTTAATTTCACTTTTCAAAAAATTTGACAGTAATTTCACAAAATACCAATTGGGGATTTTTCACACACTTAAGCAAGCCACATACAGTATTACCGTAGACAACTGAACCTCAGAGATCCGCGCAGCTTGTGAAATGAAGCCCTAAAATAAGGTTTAAAAAAAGAAAAATCAATAACTGTGATTCAAAAGAGAAGTTAGATTTTTAATGACAGCTACGGCAGCCAACGTTTCAATACAAATAACCCTTAGGCTTTCCACTACGCAATAGGCTGGCATGTTACATCATACCGTTGAGTAAAATATTTGCGACAGAATACTCGTTTCGTGCTTCTTTATCCTGCTGCCTTAGATGACGTATTAAACACTCTTACTGTATCAAAGATAATTTTGCTTTATTATTATCTTTTAGACTTTCGGATCACAATTGAGCTAATAAAAAGTTTTAATAATCCACTTGGTAAATCGGAATTTTCTGGAGTGCGAACACAGTTCACCACAAATTCGTGTTTCTGAGGGTTCAGTGTGACTCTAAACTTTTTGATAATTCTTTCAAAAATATTGAAGTCGCGTTAAAACTTTGATGCAGCTTTAATTCTGATTGCTAATAAGTAATTTTTAAAAAAATGCAATTTTTAGAACAGGGTTATAATCTTCAAGCGTGAATACTTCGCATAGGTTAGCAAGTGCAGAGGAATCCCTTTATAATTCACTTCAAAGGGAAGCGCAACTTTTTTTTCGTTGGGAGAGAATTTTTCTGTAATGGGATTCAAAGGCAACTAAATCAAACAGAAGCCGATATTTTGCTGTATTGACGTTCGTTGTAACGGGTCTCACCCAGAGTTTCCGCGGAGATTGCATTTTTCGGAAAATGCGAATATTCTATCTAAATTGAAAATGAAGCAAGCCCATTTTTTGCTCCGATGTAACAGGAACAAAAAACAATGCACGATCTACGTGAGAAAACAAGCATGGTGATATCTAACTTAAACTTATTATAAATCGCAGCCAACATGTATAAAACGCTATTAAATTCAACAATATATAGTCTTAATGGGGCATAAACTCCCCAAGAAAATGCATTATTAATGATTTTAATAAAACTTGTGTTATTTTAATGTAAATTACAATTCTAAATTTTTCACTTCAAAGTAAAAAAAATGTTACCTACTACGAATTTATTTCTTTTAAGATGTCAAGGCTGAATTTTGAATTTAGTTTTCATCTGATGAAATACATAGAGGCAGTTAAAAAGACAGTAAACATATTCACTCTTTATTAACCTTTAGCATTTTGCTAAAGCCTTTTCTCCAATTTTAGCTGTTCTGCTAAGAAACTTTGAAACTCAGCTTAAACCCTGGTCTCACCTGATCTTGCGGAACTTCTTCTTGGAGGCGGGGCGGCGGTGCGAGCCCTTGCAGTCCTGGCTCTCGGGCCCCGTGACGAGGGTGGCCTCGAGCCCCTTGTCCGACACCTTGCACTCGAACTCCACCTCCTCCTCGTCCCCCAGGCTCCGGAAGCCCGACATCTGGATGACCGACTGTAAAATGAAACATAACATGGGACACAGTTGTTATCATTTTGTTTTTTGCACTGCACATTCATGAGTACATTACGCGGTAACGATCAGAACACTGTGAAAACTGCAGGTTGCACAAGGCACCTTTAAGGGTGAAACGTTGTAGCACCAGTGGTACCCGCTGAGGTGTTTCACTTGACACCCTATGGTGCCCTTAAAGTGCCATTTGGCTCCATGAGGCCCCCCATGGGTGACCCACGGTATTTAAAGGAGCCAAATGGCACTTTAAAGGGTGCCATAGAAAGTCAAGTATCATCCTTCAGGGGGTGCCGCTGGTGCTACA